>RJWJ010009443.1:0-49900 GCA_004363605.1 Indri indri
ACTCTACTCCAAGTCATCAACCTGTCTTGCTTGGAAAATGGCATTAGCTTTCTGGTGGTCACATGACTTGACACACCAAAATATTGGTGCAAAAGGAATCGTGGTTTCGCACCGTGAATTTTACTATACATTCTGTTCACAACCAACGTCTGTTTTTGGGAAACCTCGATCACATCTCGTTAATCTATCTGATACTTGCTCAAAACCCTTCAACTCCTTCCCCCACATTTCAAATAAAACCCAAATGTATTACCATGACTTACGAATCTGATATGATCTGGTTTCTGCTAGTGCCTTTTCTCCCTGGCTTCCTCAACTCCAGCCTCCCTGTCTTTGTTTCTGGAATGTTTCTCTTTGTTCTCTCCCCTCAGGGACCTGGCACAGAGTCCCTTGTCTTGCAGTGCTCTGTCCCTGCCCGTTGCTACCACGAGGCCCTTCCTTTCAGATCTTAGCTTCCATGACCTCCCCTAATCGCTCTCTCTAAATGACCCTTGTCCAGGCACCCAGGTTTCATTCCCTTTAAAAACTGGGAGCTTTATTTTTTTAAGTCATATTTGAATACTCCCTTATTGACAAAATACTTACCTATATAGCTTAAGGGATTTGGATAAGACATGAAGAATTCTGTCACATGTGTTTTTAATTTATTATTTATCTCTCACTATAATATGATCTAAGCTCCATGAGGGCATGGGTTCTTGTCTGATTTCTTCACTGCCAAAACCACCATGCCTGTAATGATACCTATTCCCTGCAAGATGCTTAGTAAATATTTATTGAATAAATGAATGTAGAGTCAGAAAATGCCCTAGGTTAAATATCCCAAAAGAAATTGAGCAGTTCTTCTAGATGTTCCCGACATATATATTGCTTAGATGGAAAGGAAAAAGATAGAGGAAAAAAATGAAAAAACAAACTGGGGAGAAGAACAGAGTGACCAGCAGTGGTCTGAATAGAAGATAGCAGTAACTCCTTGGGCAGAATCACTTCAAGCATCTTAACTCGGTGACATTTCTGATCTGTAATGATGGGTGACAGGGCTCAGTGCTTTGGATCATACACAGATTTATTGGCACATTGACAATAAGAGATGTTTGTTGAATGAAGGCCTGAAATAATGAAATAATAAATTATTGAACTGCTAGGAGCAAAAATTTGCCCTTTTTTAATGGGCATGATAATGTTCCCTTGGTGCCAGTATTTAGTCATGTTGGTAACAGACATTCCAGATACAGTGAGTGTGAAAAATGCTCCATGAAACAGAATGCAGTTACTGTGCGAGGCGTCTCCCTCGGAGCATTTCAGAGTTTGTTCCATCTTCAAGTAAATTGTCACAGAGACTCTCCAGAGTGGCACACCGTGCTAATGTATTAAAAATTCTGATGAGAAAACGGAAACTAGAAAAATGTCTTATCTGTCAATTAAATGATGTAGCCTCATGGTTAGATTACAGCAATTCGGGGGCTTTTTGTTTTCTGCCAATTGAGATTTGACAGCTGTTTATAAAATATTTACATTCTGATCTCAGTCACATTGACAGCACTTTTGGGTCTTTGGAAGATGATAATTATATGTTAGGAAAATGGTAAAAAAAAATTTCGAAGCTGATCTGTTGAGGAGAAAAATCTGTGTTTAAAATAGTACAAAGGAAGGGCACCCACTTTATTAAAGGATATATATCTAATAAAAATCAGAAATAGCAGATATGTGTGATCTAAAAACATAGCACATGTAATATAAGAGAATATTTTCCCCAACCCTTCCTGTCCTGGGTACTTCAGCTTTTCTTATAGAACTCTGTGGAACTGGATACCTACCTCTCGCACTTTTCGCTTTACTCTACCCATAAAAATGTCGATATTTGTATGGTATGTGGGTAAATTGGATAGGATTTTGGAGTACCTATATAGAGCTTTCAGGGAAAAAACCTCAGTACATATTTTTGGTATTAAATGAAGAGAAATAAAAAGTATTGGGAAGCACACTATTGAATTTATATAGAATTTCCAAATAAAATATTTTAAAATGTTTTAATGAAAAGCTTAAATTAACATGTAAGCTTTTATTATCAGATATTATATTAGAAATAGTGATCAGTATACAACTCTTATATATCAATTTTTTAAAATACCAAAAAAAGAATTAGTGACTTGATTAATGATCTCGCCAAAGCCTTGATAGTCACTGTCTGTGTGATGCTTTGTAAGAACAAATAGATAATAGAAAATGCGGAAATTTATTTTGTTATTTTAGCCATTTAGGAGTTTCCTGTAACTGAAATGATATAGAATCTAACAGCTATTACTGTCTTTCGCTGTCTTTCGTTGATAAATGGAATGCTGAAACTTTGTGGGATGAGGATGAGGCAAATGATTTTGGAGTCCAACCTAAATTTATAGTATGAAGTATTTCAAAAATTTCTGGCAAGCATATATTCATTTATAGCCCTCATTCTGCACATGGCTTGGACCCCCCAAAAAGGGCATATCAGCTGCAGGTGGGCAGAAGTGAACTTGACCCTAACATCTACAGGACTAGAAACTAAAGAGCAATTGGAGGTCCCAGGAGCACACCCGCTTCCCACCCTCTTCCTTTCTCTTCCCTCCCCTGGCTCTGTCCTATGCCCCCAGGGTCTTCACCCTCGGCCTGAAAGTCTAAACACCTCTCCACTACCTCATGCCTGCCCCTTGGCTACATATTTGGGTCCCAGGTGCATAAGGGGAATGCATTTGGTGAAGAGATCACTCTGTGCCCTAGACATGAGGAGACTGTGAGCTTTGGGAGTGGAATTCCAAGGACCTGGTATGAAGCCTGGACCCCCAAGCTTGGCCTTCCCAGCCCTTACTCTTCTCGATTGTTCACCGTGCTCTTTGGAAAACTGGACCTCTTGTTCTTCCATCAGCTCACAGCCTCTTGTCCATGATGGGCAGTGGCGCACTCTGTGGCTGGGTAACGAACTTGACATCTGGGTGGCAGAGTCTGCCTCAGCTGCACTCAGAGTATGATAGAAGACAGGTAGGATCTAAGTGTCCCCATCATGTTTGCAGCCTGTCTAGACCTGAGACACAGCACCAGGGTGGCTCAGCCACACCTGCCTCTGAGGCCCAGCGTCCCAGCCCAGGCCCTGCCAGCCACTGGGGTCTGAGAGTATTGGCATCTCTCTTGTACACCAGGGCAAAAAGGCACATTAGGTGGAGATAGAATATGCAATAGTTCTCTATAGATATTGTAATACATCATATGAGCACAGATTAAAAAGCAAAATTAAACTTTTCAGAGATGGCCCACATGGAAACAATTCATTTTGAAGAAACCATGCTTAAATTCTCAGAGGAATATTTGGACTAAAAGGAAAAGAAAATCCAAACCAGGAACAAAAAATAAAACAGAAAATAATAGATAGTATTTTTAAGTAAAAGAAACATTTGAGAAAAAAATGCCTATGTTATGCTATACACAAAACAAATACAATGCAAAAAAATCAAAATAAGTTGGTTAAATTATCAAACTGTCTTACAGATGGTGTTTACAACAAAAATAAAAATAGCATCAGAATATGGACATCAAAAATAAAATTAATCTTATTGAATGACTATAAAACATTTTAACAAAAGAGCAGCCATAGAAAACCAAGAGTAATCAGGTGAAATAATATAGGGGTTTACTCAGGTTTAGAGTTTATAGGTGGTATTTTTTAACTGAAACAGGGCTTTTGACATAGTTCCATAACATGAAGAAATTAAATTACATTCCAAGAAAAATGAGAGAGCACTTAGAGTTACAATGAATAATTTTTGGAAATGGACTTGAAAATCAAAGGCACAACTTTTGCACCAAACAACATGCAGCCTGCATGCAAGCATAAGATGAAATAAATTCAAAGCACATCGAAAAACAAGAGATTATAATGTGATCAGAGGAAAAGGCTGTGTTGAGTATATGTGTAATATTTACATTCCAGTGTACCATAGCAAAAAAAAAAATCAATTTTACACTGTTCCTTATTATTCTGAGGCTACAAACCCTATCCAATTTTGACATGTCCTTTCAGCAAACTAGTTAGTCAATTCCTGCTTATGTTCCTGAGATAGAAATTTTGAACGATCTATACTAACGCTTTAGTACACAGCCTCTATCTTTGAAGAGCTTGCAATCCAGTTTCAATGACAAGCTATGCATGTATTTTTAAAAAATGCTATGAGTGTTAAATATGACACCAGATATAACTGATGTCACCAAGTTGTCATGGTGTATACAGTTTGCATGTTTGGATGCTTTTCACAGTGATAGGCACATGTAAGTGCTTTTGGAAAATGTTCATGACAATGATGTGTTAATTGGCATGCCAAGATAAAAGGTAATATTATTATATGGTTTTAGGGGCATAGGAATACCCCTCTATAAGAAGGTGGTATTTTATGGGACTTGAGAAAGAGCAGGATTTATGTAGGTAGAAAGAAACCGGAGGGCCCTGCAGGGGGTCATAGGTAAGAAGTAGGATGCAAGTGACAGCTTCGGGGTTGTGATGTGTGTGGATGTGGGTGAGAGGGCTGTCGGGGCAGGGAAAGGCAAGCAAGGCCAGCATGAGAAGGACTTTGTATACTTTAAAGAGCTTGGATTTTATCTTAAAGGTAACAGGCTACCACTGAAAGAGTTTGAGTGAGGAATAACATGAGGATAATTAACTGGGCAACAATTTATGGAAATAGACTGAAAGTGGGGAAGTATGTGCATAGATCACTTTAATGGGGAAAGAAGAGATTCAAGACTAAACAAGGAGAACCGGCAGCAGGGTGGGGAAAGGATAGATGCAGAACACCATGAAGAAGTCTGAATCTTATTTCTTCCTTCCTACATCAGTTTTGCATTGCCCTCTTTTGTGTCTGCATACTTTTTAGTTCTTTTGATTATTTGTCTTTCATATGTAAATGCAAATAGGTTTGAATCATAAAAAGAAGAACAAACAACACACCCCCTGTATTCCCCTTGGCCTTCTCTTCCCCTCACCGTGGGTGACCCCACTCCTCCAGTTCACCTTGTCTCTTCCCTGCACTCCTCAAACCACTGCACTTTGACCTCAGATCCTACCACGTCACTCCAACTGCAGTTGCCAAAATGAGTAAAGATCTTCTAGTTGATAAACCCCAAGAACATTTGGTCCCTAACTTTCTTGACTTCTCCGCAAATTTTGCTACCACTGACCTTTTTGAAATTCTCTCTTTCCTTGGATTCCAAGGACCACCTCTCTCCTTGAATCCCCTTGATCACCTTTCCTCTCATCACTTTCTTCCTGTTTTTTTCTTTTCTTTTATTTCTATTGCTTTTTTTCTTCTGTCTACTACTGAAGTGAGAATCCCCTCCCCTGTCCCCACAAAGTTGTGTTCAGAATCTTCTCCTCCTTACTTCACTTAACTTTCAGGCTTAAACTATGACTTTGAGCCCAATGACTCAAATCTGTGCCTCAGCCTAGACATTTTTGTCTAGTCCACATCTGTATACCCAACTGGACAATTCCACAGGGGTTTTTACCCTATACCCAAATCAGGACGGCAAAACTGAACTGTGAGTCTCTCTACTGCTCCATACCTGATCCTAGCCCTCTGTGCGTCATACAGGTGCAACACCCACACGGAAAACATCCCTTTAGTCTAATCATAATTCAAATTGAGTCACTTCCTAGCTGGCTCGGCATTACTAACTTCTATGTCTCTCAGTTCTCTTACCTATAAAATGGAAAAAATAATAGTGCCTGCCTCACAGGAATGTTGTAAAAATAGTAACTGGCACAATGTAAGCCCTCAATAAACATTAACTATTTCACTGTTTGAAATAATCAGACTCCCATTGACTTAAAAAGAAAAAGAAAAAAAAAAAACTCCTTAGCATGCTATTTGATTTTTTGTTCAATTCTCGAGCTTCATTTTTCACCATTTCCTCACCTCCACCCGGCCCTCTACCCTTGAAGAAAGATCCTCTAGAGCAGGAGTGGGGAGCCTTTTCATGTTGGAAGGCCACATTAATTTGCTGTAATCAAATAAGGCCACATTGAAGAGACTTCAATTAGATATACTTAAAAATGTACATTATTTTGTAAAACTTTACTACGTACTTAATAATTTCAAACAATGAAAACTAATTAATTTTAAAGTTAACTAACCCTTTAAGGACTTTGTTGTGTCTGCATTTTGTTAGAAAGCATTTGAATATTTGGTTGCAGCTTGGAGGTCCGCAGTTTCAGTTGATCCTCTAAATGTCACAGTCATTTGTGACCTTAAGGGCATCTTGATTTGGGTTAAGTAGGAGAATGTAGATTCGTAGCAATAACTGGTGGAAAAGCAAAAAAGCATTTTGGGGGGCATGTGTCTGAAGGTGTGAGTATGCTACTGCATTTTTCCATATTTCAATTGGATCTCTCGTAGCATCAAACAATGGCTTTAAAATGTCATCTACTGGGAGTTCAATCCATTCTATTTGTAGTTCTTTAGGTGCCTTGGTGGTATCCACTAGGTGAGGCTGAAATGCTAATTTCAGTGTGATGTTATGATTCTCAAAGTCAGTGAACCTTTCATTATATTCTCCAATTAATAGGTCTATAACAGTCGCATATTCGTCAAGTGATTCACGTATATCATGCTGCTCATCACTGACCTTTGCTAACTGGGAAAATGTTCACCTGAAATTTCCTTTTGTATAAGAAGTGTTTTGAAAAAGTATAGCTTTCTTCAAAATGCTTGGATTTTTTGCCAAATATCATATATAGATTTAGTTTTACTTTGCAAAGAAATATTCAAGTCATTTTGGTTTGATATATCGCACAGAAATGCTGCATTCCTATTGAAATCTTCTTTCAATAATTCACACTACTGATTCTGTTCTTCATAAAGTGTAACTGTCTGTTCTCACAGAGAGAAAATTTTGGCTAACACCTGTCCCCGCGATAGCCAACCCACTTTAGAATGATGCCACAAATACATCCTGAATACCTCATTGTTCAACTTTAGTATATTACAAAACTGATGATGCTATGTTGCATTTGCCTGGATATAGTTAACAATACTTATAACTCGTTGCAAAGTTTCACTTAAAGTAGTAGCTTTAGCACAGGTATTTTGCTGATGCAAGATACAATGAAAAGAAATAAGAGCATCTGGATCGGTTGATACTTTTTTAAATCTTTGCAATAAACGCTTTGTGTTTTCCTGTCGTGGAAGGTGCCTATCGGTCTGTACATAACACTCACTAAATTGACCAAATTCAGTACAACTTCACGACATTTATCTTGAAAGTTGTTGAAGATATCATTCCCTGTGTTCTGTTTGCAAGAGTGTCCAAAGTGAGTAACTTCTTCGTAGCAAAGAAAATCTTCTGTCATGACCCGAATGAAGCATAAAGCCTGCTCAGAGTCAGTATCAGTGGATTCATCCAAAGTGCTCAAATAATATATATTTTCCTTTTGAAGTATTGCATGAAGTTGTTCTGTCAAGTCGAAGGCTAATTCATGCTGCCGGTCAATTACGGTTCTCCTTGAAAGAGGCAGTTGTTTGTACTTTGAAATGTTATTGGGGTCTAAGCATCCTACAACTTTGACAGTGCATTCTTTCACAGTTTGTATATCACTGAATGGCTTCCCTTTTTCCCCAAGTATATAAGCTACTTTATAAGATCCTTCAGTGGCATTATTTCCAAGTCTTATTGCTGCATGAAAGAATTTTTTTTCCTTTTAATTTTCATCTTTTAATTTCTGCAATACAACCTTTCACACCTCTCCCTCTAATTTAAAATATTTGTGGTCCTTAGGAGTGTTACAATGCTGATGAGCATTGAATTTCTTTAATGTTGATATCGCAGTATCACAAAGCAAGCAAATCATCTTATCTTTAGCAGAAACAAGATAATATTGCAATCCCCAATTCTCATTAAAAAAAAAATCTGTTTTCTTCCTTCAGCATTGTCTTGGTCATTTTTGACATGATGGGCTGTTAAGCAGACAAAATTAAAAAATACTGTCGAGCTGTGCAACTATTCACAAATTCCACTTCAAATGGAAACACAGTGCACCGTCGTCAAAAGCTGATAACAGACTGGCGTACTCGACCCCCATAACTGCCACCAACTAGACTCGTGTGGTAGTGGCACCAGTCAGGTGGGGGAAGTTAGAACTAAATCGTGAGCATAGCAGCTGTCAATTTAGCCGTGCCTCTCCCTCTTACTAGGTCATGGCTTAGCTTTGATAATTTCCACTGTTGCTCCAAAGTGTATTCAAGATACATCTTCCTGCCCCCTTTTCCCCAAGTCTAAATTAATTTTCCCCCTGTGCTCCTAGAGAGCCATAATCTTAGAGTGCTCCTTCTACACTGCCGTTGCATGTGCATCTTTATCTGCTCTCAGACAAAGGCAACTGTTTGATGGTAGAGGACACCCTATTTATCTTTAGGTGCTTTTTAGTGGAAGTATAAGAGCAGAGTGTGGACAGCAGAGAAAATACGCAGTAGGATGTACCTCTAGAAATGGCTCTCAGTGGAGCCAGCCGTAGCCCTCTTGCCCCTCTGTCTGGGTCTGGTAGCTGAAGAAGGGGAAGTCTGAATAGGAGAGTGCAAAAGGGACTATGGCAATATCAAGGGTAAGGTAAACTTTGGGTAAAACAAAGATGTGAGGAAAAGCTGCAAGCCAGTTGGTAGATTGTTCGTAGTGGACTAGTGTGGAAGGGGCTGATGCAGGGCTGCTGGCGAGACGGAAGAGCTCATGCTGACTTAGTGACGTTTGTATCTGTATAAAATCTTCTGTACAAAGATTCAAAAGAAGAGAGAATTTCAGTCTCGAGTGAGGAACGGACATGACTGACACATAAACCAGTGACAGTAACTTTGACATATAAATAAGTTTTATTGAGTCACAGTATTTTTTGGCTATAGTGTACATGCACACACATATCTATATATGTGTATATATAGTGCCATGCATAATAGTGTTTTACATATACACATTTTAATGTATTATGATCATAACAGTAGACAGTCTTTATTATAGAAATGTTTGCAATCTGTGCTATGGTCTGAATGTTTATGTCCCCCCAAAATTCATAGGTTAGAATCCTAATCCTCGAGGTGATGGTGTGAGGAGATGGGGCCTTTGGGAGGTTATGAGGGATTAGTGCCCCTGTAAAAGAGGCCCGAGGGAGCTTGTTTGCCCTTCTGCCATGTGAGTACTCAGTGAAAGGGCGCCGTCTGTGAGCCAGAAAGACACCAAGTCTGCTGGTGTCTTGGTGTGGACTTCCCAGCCTCCAGAACAGTGAGCAATAAATTTCTGTTTGCATATAATCTATCCAGTTTATGGTATTTTGTTATAACAACCCCGCAGACTAAAACAATAGGAAAATGTAAGTGTGATTTGAAAGGGGCTTAAAAGCAGAATTAAAACTGGGAAAGTGGAGGCGAGCGATACAGATGACTTCATAAGCAAACTCTATCTTTAAAAGCAGCAAAGTTGCATGATAGTGGTTGTGGCACAGATGGAAGAGATGGGACCTGGGGCCAAGTGAGGGCTTTTTGAAGCTAGGAGATATAAAGCCTGTTGGGGCAATGATGGAAATAATTGAGGAAGAAAGGAGGAACTGATGATGTGAGAAAGAGGGCCATTGCAAGAGCAAAGATCATGCGAGATGGGTTGGCCTTGGATAGGTGCAGAGAGGGGGATGGAGTTCATGGGCACAGATGCTGGTGCATGAATAGATAACAATCATCAGAAAAGGAAGTGGTCCTCAGATTATTGTTACTTTCCTTTTCCCACCTACAAGGGACTGGGCAGCAGGGCACTGTGGCCCTGTGCTCCATTGCATTCAAATTAGGTAAAGAGTTAAAAAAGTCCTTTGGATTTAGAAGGATGGCTCTGAAGAAAGCAAGCTGAGTGCACAGTTCCTGGGTGCAGGGGCTTTGTTCGCAGACAGCCCTCTGTGCCCTGGCCCAGCCGCCTTCCTTCCAGCTGTGAGACTCTGACCCAGTGAGCCCCGAGGTGTCATGCTCAAGAGCCCAGGCCCCTGTGCTGGGACCCTAGCTCTGTCCGCAACTGGCATGTAAGTTTGGGTCATGCACAAAGCCCTTGCTGCCTGGCGCTTCTTCTGTAACATGAAAACTATAAAACAATCCTTCTCCTAGGCAGGCTGAGCATGAATGAGAACACTGTAAAATTCATAGAGTCAAACCTGCTACATATATATTGTGCCTGGTAATGTTAGCGGTTATTATTTCACCTGTCTAAATCTTAGTTTCTCTCTGCAAAATGGGAGCAAATAAAGCACCTTGCTGGACATAATGGTTGTGCAAATAAAAAAAAAAAGAAATTGCACTGGAAGTTCTTAGCACTTAGTAAATAAGCGTAAAGGGAAAAAACATAAAACTATGAGTGAGTGTCAGGGAGGGCCTCACTCGGCATCCACAGAAATTGGTAACTTTCTAAAGAAGATTCAGAGAGAGAAAGTGATTTGTGATTTAGAGGCAAAGTTTTAAACTGAATTTGTGAAAGAATGGAAGCCAATTAAAGCCTGATGGTGTGGCCAGGGACCAGCATTTCATTTGAGGCTGACATATTTAATAAAAATGGATTCATTTTCACTTCACTAAAGGTGAGGGGAGATTTTGTGTGTGCACAGGCACATTTGAGAACTAACATCTGCAGAGGCTAACTTACTGTAATGAGGTTTTAAATTGGGAAGTGACATTAATTACCACATTATATCACAGCATCTGAACCAGTGCTCGAAACAAAGTTAAAACAAAATGAACTATATTTATTCAATTAAATAAAATACTGTGCTTTGTAGTATCACACAAATAGCATAAAAATAGTACATTAAAACATACATGTGTGTAAATATATATATACATACATATATTCATAAAGGCAAGTGTCTTGGTTTTTCAAATGGAACATGAGGATCATGACAGCAAACATAGCCCGGTGCCTAGTGCACAGTAGGTGTTGGACAACAATGAATGAATAAATGAACGAATGAAGTGCACATTTGTAACTTGTGTAACTTATATTGGAGATCCTCATCTCAGAAAAACATATTTTCCCCAGGAAAAATAATAAGGCCATGAGGTGGATTTGTAATACTGGGAATATAAAGGAAAGGGCAGCAATTTGGAAAAAAATGCCTTTCTAATAGGTTCACATTGACTTTTTCATGTCAACAAGAAGCTTTGATATTATAGGAAACTAAAAATAATTCACCTCCTACTGGACATTGTTCTTGCCAAGTTTCTTCTTTAGATATATTTTTTTGTAAAAGTTGATGTGAGTAGAAGTGCAAATATACTAGTTACTTGTTCTATTTTTATGTTCCTGTGCAGGGAAAGAGAAAAAGGAAGAGTTCTATTCATGTGTCATACTCTGAGACTTATGGTAGTTTGCTAATTATAAGTTCCATTGTCTTGATCTCAAAAGGAATTCAAGAGATGAACCAAGTATAGTAAGGTCTCCCAGACCCCAGTGATTACACAGCTGCAAAATTTGTAGCCGAAATGTCAGCCTGCCTTAGTATTTTTGCAGGCCAAAAGGCCAAGCAAATTAAAGTCAAACTGTTTCTCATTTCTTACAAAAATTTGCAAGACCTAACAATAGAGCTCAAAACTTCATCAGAAACTTCAGTCTCTTCTTTGACCTCCCGGACTGTTGGCCGAGTTAGGTTTTTTCCATCTGTTGAATGGGAGATCATCTTTCATGTATCCCTGCCTTTCTAACAAAACCTTTTGGAGCTCCCTGGTTTCAAGATATCTTCATAGACTCCAAAATTAAACATATTTTGGATGTCCTTATGCGCATGGCTTTGGGACAGCTCTCTATTAGCTGCCTTCATCCCACTTTTTCTCAAACTTTGGTGTCCACGTGACTTTTCTTCTCTAGAGTTAGTTCATTGTCCTGCACAATCAGGCATAATATTAGTGTAATCTTGAAATGCTTCCTCTGCATGGATAGTCTTTCTAATGACTTCCCAAGTAATATGTAATAAGCAATTGACATAATGTCAGTTGATTGCCCTTTTGGTAAAAATAAATATTAAGAAAATGGAAAGAAAAAGAATTGACATAAAAATTTTAGTGTTGGGAATATTAGTGATTAAGTTTTTTTTTATTTTTTATATTTTTACTTCTTCATAATGAACAATACTACTTACATGAGTTAAAAAAGATATTACTGAAAATATTTTTATGTTTCCTTTTTTGTTGTTGTTGAGACAGCCTCACTGTGTCGCCCTTGGTAGAGCACAGTGGCATCATTGTAGCTCACTGCAACCTCCGGCTCCTGGGCTCAAGCAATCCTTCTGCCTCAGCCTCCTGAGTAGCTGGGACTATAGGCGTGGGCCATGACACCCAGTTGATTTTTTGATTTTTATTTTAGACTAATATTTCTATTTTTAGTAGAGATGGTGTCTCATTCTTGCTCAGGCTGGTCTCAAACTCCTGAGCTCAAGAGATCCTCCTGCCTTGGCCTCCCGGATTGCTAGGATTACAGGCATGAGTCACCGTACCCAGCCTATTAAAAATATTTTTATAATCAGAGTAATTATACTTTATTTTTATAACTTCTGTATTTTATTTACAAAAAGATATATTCCTTGAAATACATGATGATTATTTGCATCAAAAAGTTACTTTCTCATATATCAATGTTTTTCAAAAATTTGGATTTCAAAATCGTTTAGGGTCTGATACAAAATTATGAACTATTGGTTTTGAAAATGAAGGCCTTTAAAAAAGCAACTAATCTTTGTTGTCAGCCTTTTTAAGAAAAAGGAAGGATATTGTATAACACTATACTGGTAGAAAGGACCTAATCTTAGAATAAACATGGACCCATCCCAAGAAAAGCCAACAGCTGCATTTGAACCAACACGTATATCTGTGTATGTGTATAACATTTCAATTCTAATAAAATTCTATATATTGTGTAGAACTATTTTGGAGATACCCATTTTACAGTGGAACATGAAGAGGAACTGGAATACCTGAAGTGTTCTAATGCTCTCTCTACATCACTGCCATTGTAGAATTATCCAGTTTTACATAAGCATGTTGAGGAAAATGGAAACAATACTCAGTATTATTGCACTCAATTTGCAATGTTTCAGGTCAACTGAGAGATACCGAGGTACAACCAACACCCCTATCGATTTTTTTCCCCTGCAGAGCCTGGCATTGGGAAGCTGGGCTATCAAGGTAGGCTCAGCAGTGATGCCCTCTGATGACTCAACACAGCAAAGTCAGCAGCTGGTAGGAACTATTTCTCAAGGTTGGGGTGAGAACAGGCATTTGAGAAGCTCTTTTTTTCCCTTAATTGCCTCTTTATGCTCTGACATCTTTTTCCCTCAGTCAGAAATATATTTGAGCTACTAAATCTCATGATAAAACCACTTTAATACCATTTTGAATTATGATTTGAAATATGGACAGGCAAATTACTGAACCTCAGAAAACGTTCACATTGGTATGTTACCTTTTAAAATAAAGCACAGTCACATAATAACATCATCTGTCTCCAAAGCCCTTCATTACTTTGTGTGTTTCATTTGTCCTTTATATAATTAGTATATCCACATCATTCCTTTACTATTCTTTGGAAAGACATCACAATTTTTAATCTTTTTTTTTTCACCCTGACAGCTATGTTATTGTAGAATTTCTTTAAAAATCTGAGAGCAATGGAATGTACTTTATTGGGGCTATTTTAAAGTGGTCTGTTCTGTGCCCCTTCTTGTTAATTTTAATTTGACATTTATAATTTGCTTTTTTGATGGTTCTATCTTTCAAATAGGAAAAGTTCCTGAGACTCAGTGTTTAATATGTAATGAATTTGAGACTAATTTTTAAATCGGAGTGCTGATTGACTTTTGGGGCTTCAAGCAATAAAGTGAATTTATCAAAATAGATCTGTAGCTTTACCATGGGCTTCCTCTGTGTGAATCACAATGTAATTGTGGTATTACTTATACAAGATTTGCAGATACTTTGTATGTCTCATACTAACTAGTAGGTTGAATGGTGGGTGTTGTGTTGGAAAGCATCCCAAGGCTTCTTTGGCCTCAACCAGAAGGAATGTCAGGATTGACTTGTGATGTCTACAAAAGGCACAAGAGCCAGGAGTCACAGCATGAGGCTGGGGGGTTGCTATACCTAATGTAAGATAACATTTTAAAATTGTACCCTATAATTTAGCACTTGGTTATATTGTTCTCAAGGTCCTTTCTGTAAGTGCAGATTTTCCATTTTGATTATGTTTCCATGGAATACATGGTATCTTGGGGCCCAATAAATAATAATAATCGATTGATTAATGACTATACAAATTAACAAAGATGTTAGCTCCTAAAAGTTGCAAAGTCATAAAAAGCGTCTGTGTACCTTCAAGAGCATCCTCTCTTAGCTTCTTCAAAATAATTTTACTGATTTGATTTTAAGTAAGTACATTCCTTCCGTGTCCACCTTGTGAAAACACTAGTCCAGTCTAACTTCTTTACCCTCCATGGTGGTTTTTCCTCTCACTCAAGGTTAACAGGTACAAGTTCTTATGTCTTCCTTCATAATCTCTGTGTTTGTACATGTTCTCTGCTCCTTATGTTTCCGGGGAGAAAGAAACTCTTCTTCACCTCTACATCAGCCCCTTCTCCGCCGGTCGTTTCTTTTGCCTGGGGTCTTGCTACCTCAGTTGTTCCCAGTATTTCTAATAACAGTCATATCTTCCTCTTGTCTGGAGCCGTACCCTCTCAGTAAGGACCTGAGAGTCCTTCCTATTTCGGTATGAAATCTACCCCCCACAAGAGAACTTTCTACGGTGACAGAAATGTCCTACCTCTGTGCTGTCCAGTGCAGTAGCCACTAGGTACTTGTGGTTATTGAGCACTTGAAATGTGATTAGTGTAACCCGAGTAAAGGAAATTTTCATTCTTTGTTTTAAATTTATATTGGAAACAGTCACATACAGCAAGTGCCTACCCTTTTGGACAATAGGTAAACATTCCCATTTAGCGTTCATTGTCTGAACCACAGAACACAGAAAATCATTTGAGTGTATCTTGTCTATTCTCCCAAGGATGGAACATGACTAGTACCGTTCCAACAGCAGTAGAAGAGAAGTTGACTCATTGCATGCAGTGGATGCCTGGGGCCATTAAAACTTTATTCTTTCTGCTTAGGTAACTGAGGTCTTGCTTTCATGCCCATTGAAAGAAGAAGTGCAAATATCTGTCATTTGCAAAGATCATCAGTGATCTCTAAAAGGCAGCCCAGGGTAAGTTTCTCATTCCTCACTTTTAACCCTCTTCTTTAACCAAATTGTTCACTGTCCTCCAAATGCTACTTTTGCGTGTGTACTTTTCAGCCTAGTGTTTTGCTCTCTCCTCCTCCCCCCACATCCTGCTTCCACTCTGCACTTACGAAATGACATACATTCTTCAAGGCTCATGTCTTGGCTCTTCTAAGAACCTTCTACAGACCAAATAAGCCTGTGAAAATTGCAGTCTTTCAGTCTTTTAAAAAATGTTTATTGAGGTCTTAAGAGATTCCAGACAGGCATGGAGCATAGAGTGGTTAGTAGTAATGATAATAGCAGATTAATATTTGTTGAAGATTTACTGTGTGTCAGATACTCTTCTTAGCATGTATGCATGATTTCATTCACTTCTCATAAGAATTCAGTGAGATAGAAGTTTCTATTATATAACTTTTACCTATGAGGAAACTGAGGCATATAAAAATAACTCGCCCAGGTCTCCTGACAGCAGTGACAGAAAGGTCATGCTTGTAAAGAGTTTCATCCTGGTACTTGCCGGTTCTTCTTAGTCCTCAGCAGTACTAAGGAAGTAGTACTATTTTGTGATATCTCTTCTACTGTTGTTTAATTTTATTGTTAACTTTTGTTTCATTGTTACCCCTTTGTTTTTAAACATTTCACACATGTGGTATGGGCCAAGCTGTCTTCTCCTTTGCAGTCTAGCAAACACCTAACAATATATTTTAGCCAGTATTTTTCAAATTATGGATATGAATAGGTTCTGAAATCAGTTTACCATGTTCGTATTCTAATTATTTAATAAAATAATAAAACTGTGGCATGTTCATACTATGGAATGCTATTCAGCAACAGAGAGAATGATCTATCAAGCCATGCAAAGACATGGAGGAATTTTAAATGCATATTGGTAAGTGAAAGAAGCCAATCTGAAAAGGCTACATGCTATATGATTCCAACCATATGATATTCTGGCAACAGTACAACTGTTCGGGAAATTTCGATGCTAATTTTCCTTAAAACCACAAAGGCAGCTAAGTAGAATTATGCACCCGTTAGCTAAAACCACAGAACAGTTAAGCAAAGTTATGAGCCTGTTATAACTTTACTGCTTATAAAAAGTGCTGCTAATTGGCTACCTTTTAAATCCTATCGCTAATTGGTTAACCATTTATGCTTGTATGCTATTGGATATGTCTAACCCAAAAAAGTATAAAACCTGACAAAAATGAGGAAGCGGTGCTCAGAATTTGGAGACAAGTCTCCTCTGGGCCTGCCGGCGAGAATAAATGCTGACTCTCCAACTCTATGCGTGCCGCTCGGTTATTCCTTTGGGACCGGTCGCTGTAACACTTGCTGTAACACAACTATGGAGACAGTAAACAGGATCAGGGGTTGCCAGGGGTTGGGGGAAGGAAGGGAAGGGGTATAAGTGGAACATAGGACATTTTTAGGGCAGTGAAACTATTGATAGAGACTGCAATGGTGGATACATGTCATTATACATTTGTCAAAATTCATAGTGTGCGCAACACAAAGAGTGAACCCTAATGTAGACTATGCACTTTAGTTAATAATAATATAGCAGCATTGGTTCGTTAATTATAACCAGTGTACTACATTAACGCAAGATGTTAATAATGAGGGAAACTGTGCAAGATGGTGGAGGGGAGGAGAAAAAGTGTACAGGCATGCTTTGCAGTTCTGTCCTACTTTTCTGCAAACCTAAAACCGCACTAAAGAATAAAGTCTACCAATTAAAAAATAGAAGAGAATAGAATAGATTGGGCCGGGAGCGGTGGCTCACGCCTATAATCCCAGCACTCTGGGAGGACGAGGCGGGCGGATTGTTTGAGCTCAGGAGTTCGAAACCAGCCTGAGCAAGAGCGAGACCCCGTCTCTACTAAAAATAGAAAGAAATTACTCGGACAGCTAAAAAACATATAGAAAAAAATTAGCCGGGCATGGTGGTACATGCCTGTAGTCCCAGCTACGTGGGAGGCTGAGGCAGGAGGATCGCTTGAGCCCGGGAGTTTGAGGTTGCTGTGAGCTAAGCTGAGGCCACGGCACTCACTTTAGCCTGGGCAACAAAAGTGAGGCTCTGTCTCAAAAAAAAAAAAAAAAAAAAAAAGAATAGAATAAATTGTATCTAAGCACACTGTGCACTGTGAGAAAAAATATTGTTTCAGGAAACATCTGTTTCAGTTTTAGCTATCTTTAGATATCTGCGTGTGTGTGTGTGTGTGTGTTTCTGTGTGTATGTGTGTATGTGCATGAGTGCACTGGCTTACAATACAAAATATATATAAGAAATATATGTACACACAAGGAATATTCAAAAAATATATATTTTACTGTGGAAAAGAAGTCAAAAACCTTTCAAAGCCACTGTTTCAGAGAGTGTTGCAAGTATACAACGCCTACTTGCCAGCTGATCGAAAAGCCGTGTAGAACTCTCAGATGACTGTAGACCTGCCTTGCAGAAGCAGTCTTTCATCCACAGACTTCAATACATATGAAATGAGATTGGCATGATGTGTCTTTTCTCTAAAATGATTGTACATGATTGCCGTAGGATACTTTATGAAAGCTTTTAACCCTGGGAAATAAAATTGACCCTAACGATGTAGATGACAAAATGCTTTTTGTCAGGACATTTTTCAGCGTTCCTGATTGGGTGTGGTAGGGCCCTATTCAAGTTTCGGCAAAATATTGGGAGTATCTTGATTTTGCGTTTGAGTGTAGCACAACTGAATTGTAGCCTAAAAACAATATCAGACCTGACACATAGGAAATTGTAGAAATAACCCATGACTGTAGAAAGTATGTTTATTTGGTTCCCACAATTGTCAGGATAGGTACTCAGTCAATACAAGCCTTGTTATTGATGAACTCAAGTTAATAGTTTTTTACAATTGCCATTCATAAAGGCGGTAGTGTTTATTTGGTGATTTGGGGTATTTTTTGTTGTTTGTTGCTTTGTTTTTATTTATTTTCTTCTTATTATTATTATTTTTTAATCTCTCAGGTGCGTTCGTGTGTTTGGGAAGCAGAAGGTCTTAGGGGGTAGGCAGGGTTGTCCTGGTGCTGGGGCAGCTCTGACGCCAGGGCCGAGGGGGTGTCCTCGTTCTGTGTGCTCCACTGGCTCCTGCTGTTTCACTCTCACCTGTTTTGCACATCCTCCCCCCAACTCCCTGTCTTTGCAGATCACCATGAGAGCTTTGACTTTGACCTCAGCTAACTTACCAGCTTTTATCTTCTCAGGTAACTCAAAAGAGTTAACACCTGGATTTTGTCAACAGTTTGCCAATCTCCTGGATCCCTATACTTCGTGTTACATACTCCCGTTTCTTTCTCTTGTTGCGCATCCCTGGAAGAGGGAAACATGAGTGCTTCCTGTGACAAACACACGAAAGGAGGAAAGAGACCTCATCACATTTCAGTGCCATAATAGTCAGTAGGGCTGCAATCATAAGAGAAGGGAAGACTATACACAGGAAATTAATTTTAGTGTGCTGTGCAATTATTTTTAGACCTATTTGTATATCTAAGGCAGAACAAGCAAAACTAAAGCTTTGCATATTTGATTCCCAAATTAAATAAGCTAGTCTTGTATCTGAGACTGGAGTTGAAAAATGCTAATGTACTCTTAAATTTTGTACAGTGCAAATCTGAGCATATTTATTTTGACTTTGTTAATTATAGTATGCCCTTACCACTTTTCAGTATTCCTTTAGAGACTTTAAAAAATGCAGATTTCTAGGCCTTACTGCAGGCTTCCTGAATTAGACTCTCGAGTTGATACCCAGCAATCTGTTCCTTTAAAGAAATCTCTGGGGAATTCTGATGGTTTCACCAGGTTAGGGAACCAGTAGGATACAATCTTGGTTTTTTAAAATATCAAAACAACTTTTTAAAGTAAAAAAATTAACATTTTTTTCTTCATAAAACCAAGTTTCACAAATGCGATACCGAAATTTATCCTCTGGGTCTCCCTTCTGGCCCCCATGACGAAGTAAAAATTACCAAAAATTCTAATTTAGTCTTTATCTTAAAAAATATTTTTATAAGACCAGAAAGCAGCAGATGACTATTCATTCATCTAAGAACCCTCCTTGCCTGCAAATATTTACATAGAGTTCTTCCGAGCAGAGAGTGACATCTCCATACAAGTCATCCTGTTAAATTCAGCTCTTTCAGTTCATGTGCATAGCCTGGGAAGGAAAACAGCTTTCATCCATCTTTGATTTATCACTCATTCAATAGTATCAAAAGCGTTTTTAGATTTTCTGGCCTTGTTCTTTGTGCTTTCGCATAAAAGTTACAGGCACACTGGTCTTTCGTCCTTAGAACTAATGGGG
Source organism: Indri indri (assembly GCA_004363605.1). NCBI lineage: Eukaryota > Metazoa > Chordata > Mammalia > Primates > Indriidae > Indri > Indri indri. The sequence goes on from RJWJ010009443.1 coordinate 19,644, forward strand.
CCTTCTATATATATATCCAAAATACTTACTTTCCAAACCTTTTCATTTTTTATTCTGTGAAATGGAGAAAAGTTACCTTGTCTGTTTGGAAGAATGACCTGTACGGTTGGAAAGTTTATTTTTTTTTCTTCCCTCCTCCCCCTGCCCCCACCCCCTGGCCATCTTGTGACTCTCTGCTCATGGCTTCTGGGCCCGATTTCTTCCTCATACTCTCTTGTGGAGACAGGGAGTCCCCTTCTGGCAATGCCAGGGACTTGTCCAACCTCCCTGGGTACCACCCTCTCTGAAACTCTAGCCTCTCTCGCGCCTTCTGTCCTCCCTGAGCTCTCCTGTGACCCTCTGAAGGGTTTCTCTCCTCGTGTTTAGGTGTTGCCAGTCATTCCTGGAAAAATCTAGAAGCTTTGTGGATCAGGCCCATTATCAACATAGGTCGTCCAGGCTTCTCCTCACACTTCCAGTCTACCTTTCACAACATCTCAGTCTCCGCTGCGCGGTGGCTTTGCCAAAAGTCCCCTCTGCCTTCCTGCCACTAATTCTAGACCCTGCCCTTCAAACCAGTGTTCTCTTCGGTGACCCGTCACCTGCTGCTGTGAGAAACCTGGAGCCCCACACGTCTGCACCCCAGCCCCTGCGACAGATCCGCCTCTGCCCGTGCCTTCTCCTCACACCTCCTGTCTCTGGGGAGGAGATGTCCCTTCCACCGGGACATTCACTTTTCCACCTGGACTCTCCATCCTCCCTCTCAATTGGTCCTTTAAGCCTGACTTCTCACCCTGGCATTTCCAACATTAAAAATTGAACTTTTTTCCTAACAAATTAACACATTCTTCCTGACCTCGCCTCCTTGTCTCCTTTAATTCATCCACGACGGCTAAGCGCCTCCTGTGTGCTGGTCCTGCCTCCTCAAGTCTACAGACCTTGTGCTGCTCCCTTGAGCTCCGGCTTCTCCGCATTGACTGCGTTTCTCTCTGGTCCTTCTCATCCTTAAGTCAACGTTGCTTTGCTCCTAGCCCTTAGTTGTCCCCAAACATCGGTCTTAAAGGTCATCAGTGAACCCTTCTCCTTTTGAACCTACGCTATGTTTTTTCCTGGTCCCTCTCCTTGAAAACTTCTTAGAATTTGAGGCAGTTGTTACTTATTTCTTGACATCGCCATCAGTCATATCTCAGAATCCTGTGTTCTTCCACTTTCTCTTGTTATTGCCTGGGTTTGGGGCTGGATTTTTCTTTTCCAACTCCTGCCTCCTGAAAGAAATCGTTATTATTTCCTGAGACTGAGTTCTCTGCCTCTCCCATTAGACACTGTCTTTTCTTCCTATTCTGCACCTCTCTTCTCAAATCACTCCTGTCACTGTGATGTGGCGGGTCATCTTTGTATTTCAGTCTCGAAATGATCTCTTCAAGGCTTAATTTCCATGTGTCACTAATTGCTTATATCACTAGCCAAAGAGCCAACCTCTCACCAAACTCCGCATCTCTAAAACCCAGATTCATTACTACTGTCTGGCCTGAAATTTACACACATGTATCACACCGCAAAGACACTTTCCTTTTTCTTTTAATCTTTCAAGAATTACTGTTCCTCTGGGTCCTCGGCCTTATAAAAATATGTGAATAATCTCCATTTTCTTTTCTATCCATCCCGGTGAGAAGTCTTGTTAGGTGTCCCTTATATTTCACCTCTAGCTCAGCGTCCCTGTCAGTGGCTGTGTGCCGAGACGCTTGCAGGTGTGTCTAAGGGCCTCATCCCTTGTCCTGACCCCCCTGTGACTGTTTCCCATGATCGCCTACCTCAGCCCTCTCACTTAGGAACTGATTGTCATTCAACTTTTTGACAGGTCTTCAGTGTGAATCCACACCAGGAAAATTTAGAACTCCAGGAAGACACAGAAGCCCAAAGGGGAGCAGTACTTTTCTTCAAAGAATGTCCCTCATCCCTCCCCTTTGCATGCGCCGCCTCCTATAAGTGTATGTGCCTGACTGTGTTCTGTGCTGCAGGCTTCTGGATGTGTCCCTGTATTTCTCTGTGTCTGAATCCCCTTGTCTTCAAAGTCTTCCTGTCAAAACCCTACCCCGCTCCCCAGGATCCAGCACAAATCAGCATTCTCTGACGTGTCTTCCCTCGTCTCCCACTCCTGGTGAGAATTGAACTTATCCTTCTGTGTACACTTGTACCTTTGTAACTATCACAAACCCTTTTGTGTTGCTTCTACACCCTCAAAGCAATATGCAGGAAGTGTTTTGTGTTGCATTGCTTTGAAATTTGGGAATCTGTGCAGACTCTATGTCACCTAATTTTATTGAGAGTTTCCTACTACTTGGAAATGTTCTTTCTTCATCACTTAAGGTCAAATACACTTTTAAAATTTGATTCGTCCCCCACCTATGGAGTCCCTTGCCCTTTATGTCTTGTCTGAGCGTTGCTTTCAAATACCTTTTACATAAAGACTGTCTCTGTCACTTTAGTCTTCTACTCAAAGCATGTCAATGACACTGTACTGCCCTTGGGATAAAGTACAAGAAACTACAGTTAAAACGTAAAAATAGTTAAAATGTAAAAGAATGTGTCTAGAGAAGAAATAGAGTTCTACAGCAATAGAATTTCGCATTGCCTTTATACAGCCTGGGCTTAAACATTCTGGTGCTTTACCGTTCCAGGTTAACAATAAAAAGAATTCTCAGCTCGTCTATCATGTGTTGGTTTCTGGAGAACAGAATTCCAATTTATCACATCAGAGTGTGATTGCAGAAGCTCAGCTTCTTTGTTGGTAATTAGGACGTGGTTTTTTTGGTTTTTGTTTTTGTCCAGTCCTCATTTGAAAGATAGTTTGGGGTCTTTTGCAGAGAAAGAACGAGTAGTTCTAGGGATAATAGGGTCAGGGGAAATGCCATATTCCATTTGATATAGCACTAAGAAACTAAAAGGAACATTAATTTCTTTAAAGGGCATCCCTGCCTGCATAGTTGAAAACTGTCTTCTACGTCCGTAATCAATTTCTATCCTGACTGACTTCACCCTGAGTTTCAGTCTATCAGAGTGGAGCTTGTTGACACTTGGTGCCTGGTCAGGAATAGGCTCTGTACTTCTGGACACAAACCCTGCTCATGTGACTGAAAGCTTGGAGCCAACTTTCCCTGAAGTTAGGCAAGAATTCTAATGCCTTAAAAGGGAAAGGTAGGGTGAAAATAATTAAGTCGAATATCCTTTCCTTTTCAAATGTTTTATACTCTCCTGTTCTTTGTCTTCATTGTGTTGAATTGGTTTCTTTGTTGTAATTGTTTCAGACAACTTATTGAGGCAACTTATTATTTGCTCAATCAACAAAGTGGTGTTTCTTTACATGTTGTTGTTTCATTCGTTCCTAAAAGGGACTTATCTCTGCAGGCCAGGTTTTACTTTTTTTTTTTTTTTTTTTTTTTAATACTTTGCTGGATGAAGTTTTTAAGAGCACAGAAATTCATTACGATGTAAAATAAAGAACCAGACTCACAGATTTAACTAATTTTCATCAAATAGGTCAGGTCTTGACTTGTACATGTCACCCAAGTTGATTCTACTATAAAAGGACCTTTTGACTAAGAGATAAAAGGAGAAAACTAAATTTAGTTGGGCACAGAAAAAGCAAGACAGACCCAGATAGACTTTACACATGATCGAGGGATAATAGTATGGAGAGGAGGAAGTTAAAACAGACACCTAAGTCTAATATACTACTAATAATATATTTTAATTAAAAAAATGCAATCCACTGTATTTTAAAAACTTTTTAAATAAAAAGTTACAAACAGATTCAAAAGTAAAGAGAATAGTATAATGAAGTCCCTGTTTCTGTCACTTAGTTTCAATAGATTAGCGATACATGACCAACTTGTTTCTCCTATGTGGAAGGCCTTTCTCACAAACACCGGGTTATTTGAAAACAAATGTAAGACAAAAATATCTCTGAATAGACAAAAATTAATGCTTAATATTAAAGATGACTTTTAAAACTAAAATGTTAGATTTTAAGAGATCAACTCTGACACTATAAAACAATAAGAAGCCAGGAAAGGTTTCATTTTAGTCAACTGTATTGAAGTATAATGCATAAGCAACAGCAAACACTCATTTTAAGTGTATATGTGGATGAGATAAGATAACTGTATCTACCATGTTATTACCACTAAATCAATCCATAATGCATTTCCATCACCAGAAAAAGTTTTCTTATACCCCTTCCTGGTTAATTTACACACACTCCACCCCCACCCAAGTCCCAGACAACCATTGTTCTGCTTTCTGTCCTGTAGATTGTATGATTCTCTTCTAGAGTTTTATAAAAATAGAATCATATGATAAGAATTTTTGTGTCCAGCTTCTTTGGCACAGCATATTTTTGAAATATTTTACGTGATATTGTAGATATCAGTAGTTCACCCTTTTTAATCACATTTTAAAAATTTGATTGCAAGACAGTATCATGATTTGCTTCTCCATTCTGTCTGATGGACAATTGGGTTTTCTCCAGTTTGGGGTGATTACGAATAAAGATGCTATGAACGATATGCACTTACAGGTTTCTGTGTAGACATCTATTTTTAATCTCTCTTGGGTAAATAACTAAGAGTATAATTGCTCAGCTGTATGTAAAGGACATGTTTAGTTATATAGTAAACTTCCACTGTGTGTTTTCCAAAGTGGTTGTACCATTTTACATTCCCTCCAGCAGCATATGAGCATCATAGTTGCTTCACATCCTTGCCAACCAACATAGGTAAAGTCAGTTCTAATTTTAGCCATTTTCTTGGGTATGTGATAGTATCTCACTGTGGTTTTAATTTCATTTCCCTAATAACTAATTTGAGCATCTTTACCGTGGGATAACTGGACACCTAAAACTCTGATCACCATTTCTTCAACTCAGTGAGACAAGCAAATTCAGCTCGGGTTCTTCTTTCTCTGCCCACTATGCAGAAATTTCTTCAAAATAAAAAGCTAGGTGTAGGTTTCCCTTCTCTCATTTATCGCAGTCGTATTCTCGAAAGAAGTTATTTCATATATTTTTTATGGTTTTCTAGAGTTTTTTTTTTCTTTTTTTGTTTTATTTTGTTTTGTTGAGGAGGTAGGAGGGAAGTAGGTCACATTCCATCCTGTTACTCTGTCATGGCTGTAAGTGGAAATTTAGGTGAGTTTTTGAGAAGAAATTTCCCAGATTTTTAAAAATCATGGACCAAGTCATATTGTATGGAATAAAACCCTTTGGTTCACTCTCTGGTGGTAAGAAAATGTGACACTAAGACAGGAAAGGAAAACCATGCCCCCTTGCTGAGTGTGGGGAATTCTGCGGAACAAGAATGACTATGAAAGGTACAAGATGAGGTGGTCTAGATTGTGCTTCCCAGCTTTCCCACTTGGAGTTTTATCGCACAGAATGGAGAGGTGTATTAGTGAAAATGAAGTATGTTCCAAGACAGGAAGCTATTAATATTTCATGTGTATCCCTCTACCATCACTTAGTGAACTTGGGAGGTCAGCCTGGTCAGAGGACAGCCTTGGAATTCAAGTTCCAGCATAGTGTAGATAGGACGCTGGGATAGCTGGGGGACTTGGCAGTGAGGATGGGATGCCATCACAGGGGTGAAGGCAGCTCTGGCCTGAGGGCTGCAGCACTCCGGGGCTGCATGAACATCACAGCCAGACCTCAGAAAAGGCTTCATTGTCAGCTGGAGGCAAGATGAAGCTGAGTTTAAGAGATATCTATCTAACCTTAATAGGTCAAGGAAATGCTGATGGCATGCACACAGGTGGTGACCCTCACTGTAAATGTCAGCAGGGCTAGGGGCACCCAGATGCATAAGGAGACCAGTGCCATAGGTCAGAAAAGATATTCAAAATCTGGAGATATACAGACTCTTTTATCTGTTCCTGAGTTCACTTAAACCTCACCTTTTTCTTTCCACTATACACGTGCACACACACTCACACACACACACAGGAAAGAAAAAGTGGGAGAGGAAGGCTAACAGATAGGCTAACTTATCCAAAAGAATTGAAGAGTGCCTGAATTACATTTAATTTTGTGTTTCATTTTTATACAGGTATGTATAAATATAATTCAGGGAAAGGGGCAAGGGTTTGTGAATTTCTAATGATTTGTAGGATTTATAAACTTAGGGAGTCACTTTGTTTTCCAAGAACTATTAATCCAGGAGGTGGGCAATGCAGTTTCCCCACCCTCATCTCATGTCTAAAGATAGGAGATATTTTGGAGATGTGGATGCTAGGAATTTACTGCCTAAAACCATGCATGACACCAAGACCAGAGAGATGTGGATAGGGCAGCGTGTGGGTTGGATGATGAACACTGTCTAGCTCACCCTTATTCCTACGTGAGACAGAAGCAAGCAGCCAAAACTTAGCTTCTGTTTCGTCAAATGCACCTTCTTCCTACTCAGCCAAAGACGAGATGGCTTCCCAGTGATGGAGGACACCCTGCTGGGGACATGGCCTCATGCCTTAAGGCAGAGCATGAAGGAGTGGGAGAATTCTGCAGCTCAGCCACTTTCTTTAGCTTTCTCCTCCCCGAGAGAAGGGATAGGAATGGGGTGGAGAGAATGCGAGCAGGTGAAATCTGTAGTGCAGCGTGGAAGAGATTGTTGATCACGCAGCCATTTAAAGTCACATACGATAGCAATTCTGTCAACAACTCTTCCTGTTATTGTAATCTTATTTTTTCGTGAACTGTTATATAAGAAATTGATCGTCATCATTCTGTGCATATATATTTATATATCCTAAGTGTATCACCCTCACCCTTCCTCTACTATCACATAGTTAATGATACGACAAAACAACATTGTATATGCTAGAAACCATTTAACCATGTAAACACATACCCCACATATATCAGATGTGGGTTTTTTTTAATATTTCTGTGTCTTTATTTTTATTCATTGTTTATTTTTAAAAATGAATATAGTTTACTATTGTAAGAATGGGATTATGATTTTTAATGCATTTATAATTAGTGTGCTCTAACACAGCTAATTTCTTTTTTTCTGATTGCCCTGTTAGTAATTATTCACATATATATATATTATATCTATTTATAATCAGAGCATACAATTTTATATTCTGCTTTTATTATCATTCTCCATATTGCTACTTAATTGTTACTTTAATGGCTACCTGATATACTTCAAAATTAATATACCAACATTTTCTTAAATGCTTCCCTGTTGTATACACAAATATATTTTATTATTAGCTATAATAAATACAGGTTGAATATCCCTAATATGAAAATCTGAAATCTGAAATGCTCCCAAATCTGAAACTTTTTGAGCATGACGCTCAAAGGAAATTTTCGGTAGAGTATTTCAGATTTCAGATTTTCAGATCAGGGATGCTCAACCAGTACAACTATTCCATATTCCAAAATCTAAAAAAACTCTGAAATCTGAGCTTCTGATCTCTAGCATTTTGAATAAAGGATATGCAACCCAGAATGCTATGATGATCATTCTTTTAAATATGCCATTTTCCAACTTTGAATTATTTCCTTGGGATAAATTATGAGTGGGATTATTAGGTCCAAGGATATGAATATATTTAAGGACCATACAGGTATGAATCAGATTGGCGATTCAATGCACTGCATACATCTACAATTCCACCAGAAATATGAATTTATTAATTCTTTTTCCAATAGTCTCATCTTCATTTATATTTTGTTATTTATAATTGTGGTTAATGCAATCCATGTCATTTTTGTTTTGATTTGGATTTCCTTGATTGTTATTGACATAAAAACCACATACTGCTTACTGTTTGTGAATTAGTGTGCCTTAATTAGAGAAATATCACGTATCAGACAAGTATAGGTTCAAATCTCAACTTGAGCCATTTCCTGTTGCATGTTAAGTGGATTTGCCTCTGGAAAAAAAAATAGTTTCTTCATTGGTAAATTGGTAACAGTGGTATTATCTATTTCACAAGGTCGTAGAAATGATTTGGTGATTTAATCAATGCCTGGTGTGTTAGTGGCCACGGGAATCTATCACTTTTCCCCTCCGTCTCTGCCTCTCTAGTTTCATCTACCCACCCTCCAGCTTCCGACTTTTTGCATGGATTACCCATTCAGGTTCCTTTGGTGCAAAGTTATCTAGACTGTGTTTCTCAGAATTTATATCCATCGGGGCCAACTGCCAATGTTCTCTAGAGATCTGATCTCTCTGCAGCAAGTGCTGAATTAGATGGCAATCACTAAAGTCAGATCTGTTGACCTCATGAATTTTCTCAAGCGTTCACACAACCAAATAGGAAATATCCTTGAAATAAACATTTTTCCAAAAATTGCTCATTTTAGAAGGCTGTGTGTAGCCTTATCCAAGTTTTTCCCCATTAGGTTTCTGAGATTTTTTGATTTGTTTTGCTGCTCCTTTGATTTGGTTTCAGGCAATACCTTAGTTAACCTTCTATCTGCTACATCCTGTCCAAGAACAGTAAGCTCACTTCTTGTGGTAACAAGTGTAGTTCATTGAGAAATTGCAAGGCAAGAGCATCCATTGGAAGATCATCTCATATCAGAATGATGCCACCCTTTGGACTTTGTCTCATACCTGGTGTCCATTTTCTAAGCATTATTGCTCACTGTTGCCTGGAAATTGGTTTCTGTCTTGATAGAATTTGTAGTCGGAGCTTCCTTTGTAAGCAATCACTCTTCTTTAAAGCCAAAGTAATTTCTAATATGTTACAAGGTATTGGAAAGCCTGTAACAAGTAAACAGTTTGTCAATTGGAAAAGCATTGAAAATATCAATCTCTGTCCTCTTTCATAAGGGCAAGGCAATTTGGAGGCTACCGAAAGATTTTCTAGTCTCTCAACTTCATGACAAGAAATTGAACTGAGTAGGAAACATTCTAAGCAGTTCCATGTCATGAGTTTAAAAGAAAAAAAAAGGCGGGGGAGAGAGGGAAGAGGAAAAGGAGAAAATCCTCTGCAGTCTTCCCAGCTCCAGCAACTGTATTTTGCATCTTCTGGAGAATTCCAAGGGCTCCTTTAGATTTTTGTTTTTCCCTTACCTGAGTCTTCTCTTGATGTGTCACAGACAAGGTTTCTTCATTTTTGCAGGGGAAGTCTGCTTCCCCCTGTGTGCATGCCCACTCACGAAACAAATGAGGACCAGCCTCCTCTGCCATCTGATAGACAAGGCAGTCTGACTTATCTGCATCAAAGCCCCTTGCACCAGTAAAGTTACTAAAATACGAAGCATTTCAGAGGCAGAAACTATAAGGCTTGAGGGAAGTTCATATGTAACAATTAAGTCTGCAGGAAAATTTGAGAATCACAGCTGGATTCAGACAGATGAACCAGTTTTTCTATAGTTGCTGGTCAGTACACAGTAGCCAGGTATGTCTGCGGTAAGGCTGTACAAAGCTCTGTTATTGAAACTGACAGGGTGGAAAAATGTGGACCTAATCACCGTCTTGTGTTTCCATCCATCAAACTGGAAACAGGAAGGGTGAGAGTGGAAATAGTCCACCTGTGCCGAGAGCCCACTCTGTAGCACACAGCAGCAAAATACTTGCTGTCATGAAATAGGACAGTGACTATAATGTCCACGCCACATTCCTCTTTGTGCCCCATGTACTTTTTCAAGAATCTTGGCATCATATCTCTCCTTGTGGCAGAAGGAGGACTGACTCCCAATTTTAGCCTCTACTCCCAGTCTGCACATACCACTCTGTGGTCTTGGACAAGTTCCTTAACTTCAGTTTCCCCTAACACACGGTACAGCTAAGGTTACACTGTCTGACCTGGGAGAAAGATTGTGAAGCCAAAACAAGATAATGTGCTTACAGAATTTTGGAAAGAGTTTCAAATTCTGTGAAATTCTTGGGTTTGTGCTTTTATCTGTACTGTAAGGCTGATTTGCAGTCATTTAAATCTGTAAAAGGGTGTTCTGCCATGTCTTTGGGGATGTTCAATTTCCTTTACCTTTTGGTGAGTCCCATTAATGCAGCCTCAGAACATCCCATCCCCCCTCAGCTTCTTGCGCTGGAGCCTGCTGCCTGAATTTCTTTCTCCTTCCTCCTTGCCCCCATCTTCCTGTGTGTGTCTGTCTTTCACTCTCCTATGCAGCATTCAAGACTCAACTTAAAGGCCCTCTGCTCTGTGACATCACCTTCTTGCCCTGTATCTTCCTTGGCCTGGCAGTTATTTAGCTCTCCACGCCCTGTATCGGGGTGATCTGCATCCAACTTGGCCTCTCCAATGTGACTAAACTTGGCTTTTGGAGGGCAGGAACCAAGAACCAAGCCCTATCTTTTTTTTTTTTTTTTAACCCAATGCCTGCTTCAGATTATTTGCTCGGTAAATATTGACTGAAATGATGGGTGAATGTCAAACACTTGTTGCCATGAAATAACAAGCTGAATTGGTAAAGTGAGTGATTCTTAAATCATTTGCTATAAAACTTGGGGGGGGGGGGACTCACCCTTAGGTGTGTCTCTGTTTTGTGCGGCTATAAAAAAGTAACACAGACTGTGTTATTTGTAATTAGCAGCAATTTATTGGCTCACAGTTCTGGAGGCTGGGAAGTCCAAGATCAAGGCACTGGCATATGGCCTTATAATTTATATGTAATATAAATATATGTACATTATGTATACATATTTTGGGGGAAAACTTATAAAATATTCTTAGTTATTGCAAGTTTCAAACTGAGAGCATGTGACCATATGACAGAGACCACACGATGTGGCATCAGTGTGGAAAGATAGGTCACACACAGGGATCATTTCCCCAGTAACTGCTGTGGATCACTCATTCAGCAGGATGCTAACAGCTGTAGAATAAAAGGATGTCTTAATGAAATATGTATGGAAAATTCTGGGTTAAATGTCCATTTTTGAAATCTGTCATTTAATTAATATCCCATCTCACAATTTAGTGATCTTATTCTCTTATCTTGCTTTAGATTTATTTACCCCTTCCTTATTTGTTTGATTTTTCAGCTTTTGTGGTGGCATAGCACCTGGCTTCTTTCTACAAGGAAAGTTCAACAAACAGCACAGTCTTTGATACATTGGATTGGTTTGATGATCCTACCTGGAATAGGTATGTAAAACTTCCAGTATATGCTTACCCACCGTTTTGAATCATAACTGTGGATATATATCCATTCCTGCTGACTACCAAGAATGGAATCTGTTCTGAAGACTTAAACTCATGTGTCAGAGATGACCTTTGTCTTTTCTACTTAAAAATATGTGTTTATTTTTTCACATCTGGAACTCCTGAAGACCACTTCATTTTCTTTGTTTTGTGATAAACTCAAATTAAGAATATAGCCATTTTAAGACTGGGGGAGAAATTCTGTGCTCATGATTCTGAAAATAGTATGATTTATCTACTACTCTATGGAAATCAGATATATGAAATAAAATTTGTGTTCTGGTATTTATATAAATGTAGTATCTATAGTTCAAAATTCCAACAGAAAAAATATCAACTTTTTCACCTTCCCCCAAAAAATTAGTTCAGAGAAAAGTAAGGTGAGAGACTTTACTTAGAGAAAAGTAAGTAGTAAATTGTAGGCTAAATGACTACACACATGAGTTAATGAATGATGCTTGATCGCTAAGATTTTGTGACAGTTATTCCCTTGGTATATAATGACATAACTATTACATAAAAATAAAAATACAGTATTTGACAATATTATTGTTTAATGAATCCTCTCGAAACAAATATTCTGAAATTATATTCTCGTAATATATAAATATATAAGCTTTCTAGCTCCCGAGTCTATCCAATTCACACTTACTTGGATGAGCACTGTGTGAGCATGTGAGACAGATGATAGATAAATACATAGATAGAGATACAGACAGAGACATATCACTATACCTATTACATAATGTGTGTGTGTTTGTACATATAATATGCTATGACTGAGGGATACTTTATTACAAGATTGCTTGCTTGTATTCTTTTAAAAATATTAGAAATAAAGTAGGCTTGTTGAAATGCTGGTACATATTTAGAATAAAGTTCCTCGTCTATATAAATTTTATTTTCAAAAGGAATCCTGTATAAAAAGACTCCCCTGTTCCCCCTTCTGTCTGACAAAAAAAAATCTGCTGAAAACTGAGCTTGGGATGTAGCATAGGCTTGAGAATTAATCAGGTGTGAGTTTGAGACCTAGCTCTGCTACTTAGCAATGACCTTGGGAATGTTTTTGTACTTCCTGAGGAAGAGTGCTATTTAAATCTGAAAGGGAGGAAGGCAGGAAGGAGGGAGGAAGGAAAGGAAGGATGGAGGAGAGTAAATAAAATAGCCCAAAATTGCAATGCTCCAAGTGCATCCAGTCGCCTTTATTCTTAGTGAGGTGTCAAGTAGCTAACGGATGCGTTCCTAAGGTTCTTCAGAGAGTTTCACTGGTACATTCTGTAAGAGCCCAAAATCCGTAATTAGAGTTTAACAGCTCTGATTTAAGGCACAAGTTGCAACTAATCACCTGCATGTCAGATCCGTCTTTGTTTATTTTATAGTTCTCTCATCCTACACAAAACTGATACGTATGTTGTTTTAAAAATTGCCAAATCAAAAAATCAGGACAGTTCACGTGAAAATCTGGGTTCCCAGTCTTCTTTCTCTCTATAAATGGCCAGGAATCTAGTTGCCATGCAAGATCCTTCCCTCTTGATCTCTCCGCATCTAACCCATCAAGCCCTCCACAGCCGGTGGGTCTCCGCCCTCACTGTGAAAAGATACTGGTGCTCAGGCGTCTCCCCAGAAAATTAAGTCAACACCTGAGGGTGGAGCTCAGGCTTCAGAATTTTTTGCAAGTTCCTCCAACGATTCTATTGTGCAGCCGCTGCTCTGATATCTTCATTTCTCTTCATGTCAAAACATCACCCTAGTCCCAGTCAGTCATCACGCCTTCCTCTCACCCATCTTCTGTGGTGCTCTTATCTTATTTCTGTTCTTGTCCTATTCAATCGATTCTCCAACCAACAGCCAGAGTCATGGTGCTTACAGAAAAATATCCGGTCAATTCCTGTTCACACCTCTTTAATAAGAATAGTAATAATGACAATAATTGAAGGTGATCATTTATACATTGGTTGAATAAAGAATCTGGGTTCAGGCTTTGTTGAAGGATGGAGTCACTGAGGCATTCAATTTCAGGAGCGGATGGAGGAAAGGGTATCAAAGGTGTGCCTGAACATAGCAAGGTGATTTTATTCCATTCTCACATCTGGCCTGTTGCTTAATCTGACAGTCCTTTCTGCTTGGTCCTCCGGTTTGTGACCCATAGGCCAAAAGTATCCCTGAGCTCTCATATAAATCATTGCCCAATCAGTGCCCTGATCGCATCTTATTTAAGGAGCAAAAGGATGTTACAGTGTGGCGCCTACCAAACAAAGTTTACTGAACGCTCCTCCTTTAGGGACATTCTGGGGTCTTTTCTCCTCCTTTAGGGACATTCTGGGGTCTTTTCTCCTGTTGCTCAGACATGTAGATGACCTTCCTTTTCACTAATGAATAATGTAAATCCAGTTATTTATTTGAACTGCAGTGGAGATTTTTTTTCCCTCCTGAGTACTCACTCAGGAGAAACCATTGTTTTAGCTACTCGGATCTTTCGTTTAGACTCTCAACCACCCCAGTATGGCAGATTTTGCATTTCCCATTAGCAGGGAAGAAGACGGAGTGTCAAAAAAGAAAGTTTCTTCAGAAAAGACAGGCTTGGAGGCATATTGATGCTTTTTTAATCAGGATTTTAAAAGAAATCAATAATTTCAAACCCCACTGAAGCTGAGTGGAAACCTGGGTCCACGTCAGCACACCTGGCGCATGATGCAGTCGACGTTTATCTCATACTGGTGTCAACTTTTGTCTTCAATATGAAATCATCAGTGTTTCACAATTTATAATAAAAAGAAGTTCAAGGCCCTGTGTTTAAAAATGTTAACGAAAATGTGTAAATGACATTCAGTTAATTGAGACCAATAAAGATATTTCGAACTCATTACCTAGGTATTAAATTAGTGTGTGAGGCATAACTACCTTCTTTACCCTAAATTATTTTCAGCACCAAAGCTAAAGTGTGTTTGGGGCCCTAATTTACCCAAATAATATGCCCATGCAAAGCTATCCTGAATTTAAGAAAACAGTTGACCTTTGAGCTTTTTCTTAAATATTTATTTTGGGTTAAAGAAAAGGGGACCAAAATACAAAGAGGCACAAACACATATGCACTGAGCACCCCTAGAGACACATTACAGAACAGTGCTTATTAACCTGATGCCTTTGTGTTTCCTTTCGGGATCAAGATGGACTGGTCTGTGTATAATTCTTCTCTGAAGTGAGCAGAGCTATAATGAGGTCACAGATTCTTTTCATGCCATTTTAGGAATTTCTTTGAAAGGATTCAGGCAGCGATGTCCCTTATGTGTTAGAGTTATACATAAGTACAGGCAAAGCTTTTCAAATAATATGAAACCATTTTTTCCCCCAAATTCCTTATATCCCCGAGTGTCTGGGTTTAGGATAAAGGAAGATTAAAATCTTTGTAAAATCCATCATATTGCCACCACATGGAAGAAGTTTTTTTGTGGGGGGAGGATTTAGTAGATTCTGAAATTAACCTTGGATTAAGTGTACTTCACCTTGCATTTTCTACTACTTGTTTCATTTGCTATTAACTCCCTTTAATCAGAGAGATTCCATAAAACTGGCATAAAATTGGCTAGGATTCATTAAACAGACTAATATAAAATATAAACCTATTCTCTATTTATTATACAGAAAACTCAATATGGACACTTGGTAAGATTGAATGGATTGTGAAGATTTGTATTATTTTATATTAATATATCAAATAGCTCAAATGTATGCATGTTTGTTAATGATTATTTACTATTATATCAAAACAAACGTTCTTATAATTGTCATATTTCTGGCATCTTTCGTTGACTTTTGTTTTTGTTTTGAATTGACACATAATCGTGCATATTTATGGGTACAGTGTGATACTTTGATGCATGTATACATTGTGTAAAAATCAAAGCAGAGTATTTAGCTACCTATCGTGTCATACATTTATCATGTTTTTTTTTGTGGTGGGAATATTCAAAATTCCCTCCTATAGCTATTCTGAAATACAAGGGCTGTCCATATTCACAATGGCTGGATACTTTCTGGACAGCACTCATGTGCAATACTGTTAACCATAGTCGCCCTACTGTGTAATAGAACACCAGAACTTATTTCTCCTACCTAACTAACTTTGTACCTGTTGACCAATGTATCGACCTTTGAGGATGATTATTTTGGAACAAAAGATGTATTCTTCCAACACCCACCATGCTTAGACCATATTAGACTTCAGTTAAGTATTTGTGGAATGAGTAAATGAATAATTCAAATGCATTTTTATTTTAAACACCAGCAGATGAAATCATACCAAAGCTAGGAACTGACTTGACCACTGAACTAGATGCAGGAAATAATGAGCAATGAAAATAATGATCATACCATATCTGATGTACTCTGTTGAAGCAGAGAGGTAGACATCATTTTTGAAAGATTTAGACAAAGTCAAAAGACCAAAAAAGCTAATATTTTTGTTAGCAGCTCATCTTGTTTTTACTAAGGTATGGCTGCCTACTTCTCTCATCTTCTTCCCAATATTTCCATCCTTAAAGCCTTTTTTTTCTTTCTGCCACATTAAGGAGATAGGACTCTTATCTTTAACAGCTTTGCTAGAGTCGTATGAACAAACATTAAGAGATAAAGTACAACAGCGTTGCTGTAAACACTAGTCTTGAAACAGGTGCACTTGTGAACAATTGAGTAGTTTCTAACGTTGCCCTGTCAGGTAATATATTGCCTAAATAAACTCTGTAGGAAGAAATTGGACCTTTCCCAAGCCTCTGTCTATTTTTCTGTTAAATCTCTGACTTTTCTTGGCAAAACTCAAACCCAATTAAAGATGATATGCTTTACTTTGTTTCCCTTTTGAATTTTAGAAATAAAATTGATGGGATGGTCTTATCAACAGTAATGTAAGCTATTCATACATAAAACAATTTTTCTCAGCAGTTGTGAAATTTCACTTTGAAATTAAATTACAATTAGTGTAACAATACGCTGTGCCTCAGGGAGTAAGTAATTCATATATTTAGGATTCCGAAATCATATTCCCACATGGGGGAGGAATTTTTCAAACAATATTCTTTATCAGAATATTAATAATGATTAATTATAACTTTCATTAGAAGTATTCTAAAATCAAGAACTTTTCCCATATTTAACTTGGCTATCATCTTCACTTTACAGAAAAAGAGTGAGTTACAGAAAACTATATCATGAGTAATTCCCCATCTGAGTTCTAAGGATAAGCCATGGCAACCAGGAGTACTTTTCCTTTCCGAATACAAAACTCTTACCTTCTAAATCAGCGCTTCTTAGCCAGAGTCATTTTGCTCCCCAGGAGACATTGGGCCATGTCTGGGGCCATAGCTGGTTGTCACAGCTGGGAGGGGTGTACTGGGCAGAGGCCAGGGATGATAAGACTGCTTACGCTGCACAGGACAGCTCCCCACGGCAAAGAATTATCCAGACCTACATGTCTCAGTGATTGACTTGAGGATGATATTGGGTAACTGGTGAAAGGATACAAAAGTGAGTGAGAAAGGAAAGTAGTTGGAGAGTGGACTAGAGTGTTCTGAAATAGGGACAGTGGAGAGAGTGAGACCAGAGACCGAAGAGGAAGAGGTAAGATAGGGGATGCCTTTGCAGATGAGCAAAAAGAGACACGTGTTTAAAAGGGGGAAAAAATCTCCCTTATCTCTTCTTCTGTAGTCTCTCCTGCTCTAGCCCCAGTTACCATTTCACTGGAATTTCTTGTTCTTTTCTCTCCACCTACCTTCTCTGATTCCACAGGGGATTTAGATTGTAATGAATGTCAAGATCGGTTGCATATTTAGTAGCTCTGTTTTCCTCTGCAGCTACATCTCGGTTCTGCCAGAGACAGAACTCCAGCCAGGACCTGAGTGGCTCTATAATTAGAGAAAAGATATTTAACTTCTCTGAGCTTTAGTTTCTTCATCTGTAAAAGTCAAAATAGTAATGTTTTCTTCCCAGGATTGTTGTGAGGAATAAATGAATATCTACTACAAAGCAGGTACTTCTCAAATATCATATTGTCCTCTCAGTTCCCCTTAAGGGACATTTCATTGGTTTTCTCAAGAGAAAAAAAGAATTGAGCACATATGGACACATATACAGTGGTGGTCCCATAAGATCACCATTCCTTATTTTCACTGGACCTTCTTTATGTTTATACATGTTTAGATACACAGATGCTTACTATTGTGTTATAACTGCCTGCAGTATTCAGTACAGTAACGTGCTATACAGGTTTGTAGCCTAGGAACAATAGGCTACATGATGTAGTCTAGGTCTGTAATGTGTTTTACCATCTAGGTTTATATAAGTACACTCTATGATGTTCCATAACAATGAAATCATCCGATGACATATGTCCCCATTGTTAAGGGACACATGACTGTATATTCTTACCACCGTCAGATACTACCGCAGTTAACGTGTCAGGCCATACTGGATGCTTCACATTAATACACCAAACTGTCTGTTCTTAATTAGTTGCCAGTCTGAAAAAAAAAAAATGGAAGTTTTTATAGATTTGATTACATTTTCTTTTAATATATTTTAAGGTTTTTTTTAATTGATCTATTTGTAGAATGAATATATATATATATCTCCCATTAACTTAAAAGCATTGTTTTGGATTTTTTTCCCAAAATATTTTAGCACACAGATTTTTGACAAAGTTTTAATGACTTCTTTTTAACTTTATTCAAACTATCATCAATACAATATTTAATATTTTAGATACTGTATATTTTAATGCTAAGATTGTTCAGGGCCACTAAACACATTGTGCATACTGAATTGTACACATGTCCATCTTCGTCTAGGACTGATAATATTGCATGTTCATGTGTTTATGGTTTAAAAGTACTAACTTCCATGTAGTAAGTAGATAGCGTAACGGTTATTGGCATGAGCTTTGGGTCAGGCAGCCCCAGTTCAAGCCCTGGATTAAAATGTAAGCAATAAATTCATGTTTTCTGACTCATCTTAGCCTCTGCTTGCCCATTCTGCCGGGGAGGATAATAGGGTCCCCCCTCTTATGGACTGTTGAAAGGATTCAGTGAAATGAGGGACACAGGGATCTTGTTCTATACGTGGATATGGTAAGAGTTCAAAGAACGGTGATTTTAGTGTAGACCTCATAGAGACCTTAATAGTTGAGTTTCATGTAAACAGAGGGAAGGAAGGAAAAAGCAGTGTCTGCAGAGATTAGGCAGTGTCTACCGCCAGGTCACACAGCTTTGAAATACCAGAGTGAATGTTTCTTTACCTGCCACTGCTGCTAGCAGCCTGACAGCTCCTGGTGTGCCTAAAACATAGTAAACATTCCAGAAATACCGGGTAGTAATGTATTGAAAGAAAATGATGATAATTTAGCGATTTTGGTAATTAAAGTTCTGGAGAATCCTTGAACCACACTAGCGTGGCAGAGGGTAGTCTTTTTGCTGAGGATGTGTTGATCTCCCAACCAAGGGGCAAGAATCACATATCACTTGTTTTTACATTCTCAGAACTTAAGGTAGTGCCTAGTCTGGACACTGAGTACATGCTTGTTTAATAACTGAAAAAGTAAATGGATGAACTTGAATAACTGAGAATTAAGTTTTAAGAAAAGCATCGTTTTTAAAAATAATATGTTGCCACTAACATTCTGGAAAGAATGTATGCCTTTGACATTGTTTTTATTCTAAGTCTAACTATATTCTTCTTTTCTACATTTAGTCTAAAATTCTAGTTACTTTTTATTTTTCTTAGTTTTTCTTTTATTGTTCTTGTTTATAAACCACTGTACTTTGCTTTTTCAGTACAGTATTTTTAAAAAATTAATCTTTCTTAAGACTCTTGTTGCAATAATATAAAAGTTTGCTGATATGTACTAAATTAAGGGAAAGCCCATAGACTTGCAGGTTTTTATTTGTTTTGTTTTATATAGCATACAACAAATTCAGGTAACAAAGTATTGACAGTGGTGCTTTTGAGGAATCCATGTTAGGGGTGAAAAAAAATGATACTCAAAGAATATCACTTTCAATAATATAGATATTTCTAAAGCTCTTTAAATCACTTTGTGCTCTTAAGATAGTTACACTTGCACTGAAATCGTATTTATGCTATTTTTGATATCAGAATGAAAGAATATATCCCTTTGATTGCCATTATTTGATAAATTCATCATTCATCAAGTCACAATTAAAAATTGCTCTTCAAAGATCTAAAGACTAATAAGTTGAAGATAATTAAAAGATACAACTTCCTTTTTTATATATATTACTACTATATTTGTTTAAAAATAATACAAAGCTTTCCAATTCATTCTATGGGAGTTTTTAATAGCAATTAAAGTGAAAACGTGATTTGTTTGAATGTTACTAATTTTTTTGTTGAAAAATACAGAATGAGATTTTTTTCTCAGTTTATTTTCTTTTTTAGGGAAAAATTCTTTATTGAAATGTCACAAGATTAAGATGCAGGAGAAAATGGAGTCACTTGTTGCCTTAGCTTTGAGCACTTCTGTGTGCACAGAAAGATTTACATTCACGTTGTAGACTGCGTAAACATTTGCTTGCACAAAAAAGAATCAAAAATGTGAATATCTCTAGAGTGTGTTTTTAATAAGAATGAAAAGATTTACAAATTACAGGGCTTATGAATTAGATTTTTGATAATGCTGCCCATTAGAAAACATAAAATTGTGCCCTAAGTATAGCACAACTATTTTGTAGGAGGGAATTCCTTTATTTCAACAACTTTGCACTATGTCTTCAAAGAGTATGCTTCCTCTCTCTGAGAGGTCCCGATACCGGGATATTTATTGACTACACACTGTGGGCCAAACATCCTTTTAGGCACTGAGGCTATGGCAGCAAATAAAACAGAAAAGTCTGTGCCTTTATAGAGTTATATTCTGGTAGGGGAAATAGAAAGCACAGTAATGCACAAGTAAATACAGAGTGTCCAGGGTAAGGATTTCAGTCAGGAGTTGCTTGATTAGGGAAGTTTTAAAAATATTTCATGTTGTTGCATGCCAATTCAAAGCCTGGGGAGGGGCGAGATTGCAGGAAGAGCAGGCAGAGTAGAAGAGACGGGAACCCTAGGCACTGCCCATGTTTCTGAGTCCACAAGGCTCTGACTGTCAGAGGGAAAGGGAGTTGTTGGGCGGAGTTCTCTTTTTCTTCAAAGCCGGTACATTTCCTTTCTGTCATACCACCCAGAATCCCTCATATTCACATTTCAGTTTGCTTATCCAACTAAATAGGAAAGCAAGTTTTTGGAGATATAATACTTGAAATTTCTAAATTAATCCCAGCTGGGCAAAATAATCACCAAAGACAAAGGAGGGGGGTACATGAACATGAATTGAGCATATTTCATGCAAAAGTACTTTATGATGTTAAGAAAAAAAATCCCTCAAAAATGGGACTGTATTTCTCAAAAATTATACCTTATATGGAAATTCACAATACATGATTTTTTTATCTGTTTGAGAAAAGATCATCATTTAAAAGAGCTGCATATGGTTGCATTTTTTTGTTGTTAGTATTCCAAAAAATTCAAAATGTTCGTGTGACATGTAGTGGCTGAAAATTTTAAAACATATATTTATTTTTAATTTGTCTCCTCATAAGATAATACTATACGTGTGTGTGTGTGTGTGTGTGTGTGTGTGTGTGTGTGTGTGTGTAGTGATCCAGGGAGACAGGAATCCAGAGGGTTAAGGAGAAATGGTAAAGATTTTGAGGTTGAAGTAATAATTGTGATGTTTGGACCCCAGCTGAGGGCAGCAGAAAGCAGAAACCTCTGGTTAGCTAATGGTCTCTAGGCGGGACCAAGGAAGCTAGAGAACTAGCATCACTCAGGAAAGTTTGCCAGGCTCGGATGGGAGCTGTCACAAGCTGAGCCCTCAGTGCTGCTGGAGGAACCCACTCTGGGGTTGGAGAAGCCAGGAGACAGTCCCATCCAGGTAACGAGTCCCCCAAGGTCACAGAGCAGGAGCTGGGCAGTGACCGGCTTGGAGGGCAAACTTGAGATTTCCAGGAGGCAGCTGATTTTCACTTTTAAACCTGTAGGAGACAATCAGATTTATAAAGCAAGACATTGGTGTAAATGCAATGAAGAACTTTCAAAGGTTAGTTTTAAGAGTAACTTTTTACAAAAAATATTATGGATATGCCTTTGTGTTTGCTTAAAAAATTTTACCTCACTTAATGTGTTGTTAGAACATTTTCCTGATTCTTACAAAAAAAGAAAAAGAAAATATCATAAAGGTTAGAGGCTACGAGCTTTTCATCATTTGGCCAAGAGACATAGATAATACAGTTTATGTATTCAGTTTAGTGTTAACAAATTGTCAACTTGAGAGAGTAACTACTAAGTAATTATCTGAAGATAGGTTAGAACGACATTAAGCTGCATCTTTCATGTCCACCTGGGGATCTTATCATATGTAATTCGTCCATTTTAAGTTTTAAATATTGTTCCTGGGGAAAAAATAGTCAATCATAATTTCAAATGAACTCTAAATATTTTATGGGTATTAACCTTTTTTTCTTCAGTTATGTTAATGTTGTCTAATTTCGATATGTGTATAAATAGTGGATGAAATGTCTCTCTCCATATTTTGATGTGAAATAGGATGTCTACTTTAGACTTAGGGCTTACAAGCCCAGAAAGGCACGCCATTTGAGGATTTCCCCTACAGACTAAGTGTCTGGAAAGATCTATTGTGAAGTAATGAAATCAGAGTATTTATTTCAGTGTTTTGACAGGGAGCCTGAGGCTAGAGACCCCAGAGGACGCAATGATCTCAAAATGAATTAGCGATTTTAAATGTCATCGGTATCTGATGTCGGCGCCTTCTAGACTTCTTTCCTGGAATCTGCTCCAGGTTCTTTCTCTTGAATCTAAAAGGTGCTGTTACTTTTAGGCGTCTTGGACAAAACAGTAATGTCTTCCATATAAATATTTGGAGGCTGGTATCCGTCCAGCGGGGTGATAATTTTGGGAATGTGTCTTTTGAAGAAATTGGTCCTGTGGATGATACTCCTACTTCCTGAGCATTTTGTATATGTGTAGACCAGGCTTTTCTGTGGGGCAGAGTATCTATGGAGTTTAAGAGAATTAAGGTCCAAGCATCAACACTTGGGAATTTCAAATCTACTCAGAGAAGATTTCCATATCAGAAACAATTGAAGATCTGTGGTTAGATAAAATTTTGAGAAGTGAACTCTCCTTGAATAAGAAATAGCAGCTGAGGTTCAGGAAGGAACTGTTGTGTCTCACTATTTTGAAATTTTGTCAGCTAGTTTTAGAAATAGCATAGAGGGACCACAAGGTAATCCTGTTGTTAGGCTCAATATTGATGAGACTGTAAGGAGTATATTGGTTCCATAACTTAAGAGAATTCGAAGAAGGTTTTCCGGATAATCACACAAAAGAATAACATAGGAAAAGGCAGGAAAAGTTATGAAAACTGAAGTGCCTGCCAACAGGACATTCAATGCTCTTTAAACTCATGCGTTCCTACTTGAGAGAAGTTGACAGTCCTGTTTTGCTCTTTCTGTAAGGGACGAAGCAGACAGCAACTACAGACCTGAGGGTTTTACAATGGAGGAAGGAAATGGTTTCTTGACAGTGAAACTCGGGGAAGTAACAGGAGTGGGAACTGAAGAATATTGTGACATCTAATTTTTCAAAGAATTGGGCTGAGGAGAAGGTATATTTTCTTCTGTTTGTTTTGGCTTCAGTACATTCTGACGTTATATTGACCTTTAATCTTTTCCAACAGTTTTTTTGAATTCTATTCATGTACTTCAAAAATACACGTTAATGTGTTTAGGTGTAAGAAATCAGATCCTGGGCAGAGTGTACATCCCCTTCTGTGTTCACGCACACCTGTGCTCGCTCCCTGTGTTCTTCACACAGCTTTGTCGGAAAAGCACTGTGAGTGTTGCCTCTGGTTCTCTAAAACATTATGGCTACCCAGTTCAAAACTGACTCTTTCCGTCTCCTTTTTGTTTACAAGGTTGTAAAAGTTCTTTGACTTTTCAGAGCTTTATAAACTGAATTTTGAAACCTCCAAAATTTCTGTATTAAAGTCCTCACCCCCAGTATGACTGTATTTGGAGATAGAGCTTTTAGAAGGAATAAAATTTAAATGCAGCTGTAAGGGTGGGATCTCTCTCTCTCTCTCTCTCACTCTCTCCATGGGAAAAGCCATGTGAGAAGGCAGCCTCCTGAAAGGCAGGAAGAGAGCCCTCGCCAGGACCCAAATTGTCCAGAACCTTGGTCTTGGATTTCCCAGGCTCCAGACCTATGAAAAATAAATGTCTGTTGTTTCAGGCATTCAGTGGCATTTTGTTATGGCAGCCCAAGCAGACTCACACACAAGTTTGCTACTTGACTGTCATAGTCTCATTAGTCTTGAGTTACTTTAATTAAAGGAAACCTTAGAAATTGGAGATGCCTTTCCTATAATTATCTCTATAGAGGTGAGGGGCGGAAAAACTCAGTATAGTCAGGGCAAGATGAGGGTGATGTGAGAGGCCTCGGGAAAGCTCACATATTGTTTCTCATTAGAATGGAAACAGAGACGGGCTCTGCTGTACGAGGGAAGTGCAAGAATACCTTTTAATTTGGACTTGCTTAATGCTTTGATGATATTAGATTAGGAGATAAACTTCAAGGGTTTCCATCCATTTCATACCCAATGGGGCTTGTTTTTCCATTATGAATAAAAGGTAGGTCAGTCTCTGCTAGTATATGAATGACAGAAAGCCGTACTTCTGAAAGATGATTTCCAATCCCTTTTCACATAGCAATAATTCATATATTAGATATTGTGCATTGAGATGTACTGAGCTTTATGCTGTCTAATAGTCTGGTTTCAGACCATTAGATATCCATGGAGTCCAAGAGAATTAAAGACAAAAAAAAAATCGACATTCAGAAATGTATAACATAGGGAAGATTTACATATCAAAAATAATTGAAGTCTCTCTTGTGATTGGCAATTGAGGACTCTCTTACCCATGGGCTTCTTTATCTCTCAAACTTGTGCTATTCATAAAGAATTAGATCAAGATGAACCTAAAAATTTACAGTTGCAATGAAAACAACTTTACATCGTTTTCAGGTATGAAATCACATAATGAATGCAAGATTCTTTTCTGCCTCACTTTCTATCACGGCTCATGGGGATTTGCCTGGGGTCAGTAATAACAGTCACAAATCATTTGTCTTAAGTTCTGGGGAGTTCAGCAATATTGGCCATATGATTATGTCCCTGCTTCCATATGGTGGTCTTGTGTAAAAGGACCCTCTAAGCTCTGAATCTTCAAAACGAGGTTTGACATTCCAAGAAATAAGAAAAGGTCTTTGATATTATTTGGTAAAAAGTGCATCGGGAATGTGAATTCACTCTTGCATGATGGTGAGTTAATAATGTTTTGCTAGTTGGTGGTAGAACAGTAGATTTTCCTCCCTCTGATTTAAAAATATTTTATTTTTTACTTTGAGAATCTGAGCTTAAAAATCAAAGGGATTAAAATGTTGCATTCTCTTGCACATTAATGAGCATGTGCAAATAAAATTGAAGAAAAAATTCTGAGTCATCTTTTGTATTTTAAGACAAACTTAACATTCTACGGTTACCACACTAATTTTTATTTGCATTTTTGATGTAAAAAATCAGTGTACATCATTTTATATTAATAAAATATGTACAGCTAGTTTTAATAAAAAGTCCGCTTTCATTTTCATTAATGTCTTTTTTTTACCTTTTAGAGTTATATATTTATTTTTCATTGACATATTCTACACACGCACACACACACACACACAAAACCATAGATACGATGATTCAGGGTAAAGTTGGAGTTGATTATTAAAATATAATTCTCTTTTATTTTTGGAAATTTTTTTCTGTATAAATTTTTTTTAGTATCTTACCATCTTATTTTTTGTATAGTATCTTATTATACAAAATGCCAACCAATTAAAATAGTATTTTATAGATTATTATTACTTAGTAAGAGTTTACTGCTTTGACATGTTGGCATATTGTATTGCTTGTATATTTATTTTGCTTCACTTTCGTAAGAAATCTGGGAGATCTTGAGGAGCCAGGGACTAAAATCATTATCCTCTGCTCTCTGTGCTCAGCTACAGCCATTCCCTAGAAAACAAAAAAAAGCTGAGGTTCATGTTACCAGCTACAGTGATAAAAATCCAAACTTATGCTATCAGAACTTTTAAAACTATTATTATAGTTATATGAACTGATTTTTTTTTCCTTTAGAGGAGTCCTATTTAGAGGAAATGAAAAGTAAACTTATTTTAAAAATTATTTTTAAGAACCAGAGAAAAAATTGTATTTATCTTTGAAGTATTTCTGTTTTGCTATTCTATAACTGGATTTTGAACTAGACTTACACAGTTATTTAACTTCACTTGTTTGGGGACTATGCTAGAGAATTTGCGTAATTCACATGCCCTAACTACTTCAAAATCCTTTATCCTGATTTCTTCTTTTTTCCCCAAGGAATGGATTGCCTCTGTAGGCATTATAATATACGATTATATATAAGCATTACCTCTAGATTAAACGTCTTCTCTACACTTTCCAGGTATACCCTAATACATTGTCTCTTAAGACCGTAATTTACGATACTGAGAACATGTAAGCCATTTTTATCAAGTAAAATAGTAAAAAGTACGTGTTTGGACTTAAAGCCAGAAGAAGTGATTTCCGATCCTAACTTTGCTGTTTGTGAAATACCTGGCCTTGGGTAGGTCACTTAACTTCCCTAGAGTCCAGTTTATGCAGTATTAAAATATTAATAGAAATAATGATACCTTCCATATGGCTTGTCAGGAAATCTTATATCGAAAATGTAAGTGCTGTCTTTTGTAAGCTTTAAAATACTGTGAAAATGCAAGCTGTCATCAGACAGCTACACAACAGTGTAGGTGTCTTGGTTGAAACACAGACACTGTTGTCCTCCTCCTGGGATTCATCTCTCACCTGTCACTTTCACCTGCCTGGTGACTGTGGGAAACGTCCTTCATAAGTGTGTGAGTTTCAATTTCTTCATCTTTAAAATAAGACTTATAAAAACACCCGCCTTTCAGGACCCAGTACAGCAGTTTGGACAAGAAAACACATGTAAAGCGATTATAGAAGAGCCTGGCTGGTAGTTAGCATAAAATAAACAATTAATATTGCCTTCTTTTAAAATACACATATTCAACAGCACACTGGCACATTTCTGTGCATGGCATTTGTATACACTCAAGAGTATTATGTGTGTGAAGAAGAAAAAAATATCATCTTTTATTCTAGCTTCTAAGCTATTTAGTTTTTCTATGAGCTGAATAATACGTATTTGCTACAAAAGCTCAGAATATGCATAGAAGCTTCAATAAGAAAACAAAAACAAGCTGGCAGCTAAACTGCCCAGATAAAATCACTGTTCAGCCTGTTTCAGAAGGAAAAGTATTTGAGCAAAATTGATTTCAGGGCAGATCAAGGTAAACAAATGACAAGGCCAGAAAGGGGATGGGTTTGGGTTGCAGAGAAACTGGTCCCTAAGAACAGAAGCAGAACCATGAGGGGACCGAGTTCACTAGAGGTGTGAAGAGAAAGGGAAGCAGCAGATTTTTAAAAGCACAAAACCACGGTAGTTTTAACAGGCAGTGAGAATTGCTGCACTGGTCAAAGGCTGAACAACTAACACCTGTGCCCTTGCTTCGGGTAGAGTTATGCTGATTTCACCCGTGTCCCTCCATAGTATTTGGCAGAAATGTTTCCAAAGCTTGTTTGCAGCAAGACCCTCACGTACAGTGTGAAATGAGTCAGGAGGAACACATATAAACCACTTTCCAGTCCTTTCCTAAAAGGAAAAAGAGAAAAGAAAGAAAGAAAAGAAAGATAATTTAATTCCCTTAATCATTTCCTTCATACTTGTGACATCCAAGTACGGAGAATGGTGGGAGAGAACTGGCAGCAGAGAAAACAAGGGGAGAAAGGTGACTGCATTTGACATCCCTGGCTTCATGTAGTCAGAACTGGATAATTATTCAAACGTACAGGCAATTAAAAGAAAGAGATTCTGGGAAAGAAATGACAAGCCCAGTTTGTCAAATTCATTTTCTAAGAACAGGCATTAAGAGGTAATTATTTTGTACAGCGGTGCACCATGCGAGGCACTGTGAATGCTGTGATGTCTATACTTGACATTACTACATGATTAAGAATAGATTATTTCAAATCTTGTGAAATCACTCTCCTATTTCTTCCTCAAAGGTCATGATTCCTAAGTCCTTAGTCTCAAAGGAAATATTATGGGACTGGAATAGCATATAGAAAAAATAGCTTAAAAGTTTAAAAGCAGATTTGTTCTTTAGATGCTGCAATCATTTAATTTATCGTTGTGGGCCTCGCAAGGGTGAGGAACATGTCTATCTGCTCTCCTGACTTTCTGGAATTCCACTTAATACTTCATCTACAAAGAGTGAAGTGTATCAGTTGTATTTCTCTGTTGGGGAAGAAGTAAAACACATAACACCATAAGGCTATTAAGTTGATCAGCAGTACGTAGGATTTCAAATGCGATAAATAAAACATACTTCCAGTCAACTGTATACACATTTGGCAAAAGTTAATTCTTCTGAATAAAAAGGCAAATTAACTGGAACACATGCCCTTTGCCTTTGCTTAGGGTGAAGCTACACTTATTTTCCCATTGCTGCCAATGATACCCAACTACTGTCTTAGTGCGGAAGCACTGAGTCTCTCCAGGTGACCAAGGCCCTGGCAGTCTGTTTCTCTGTTGGCCTGCAAAGCCAACTTTTGTGCTATGGAAGTAGTAGAATAGACTATCCATCAGTTCTTTTTGATGAGTTGATTTATAGGCATTTTCTCACAAACCTGATTCTTTTAAAACAGTTTTAAAGTTGCATGTTTATTAAAACCTGGAAAATAATACATTTTATAAAGAAAAAAATTAAAACCATTCATAGTCTTATATTATACTAAGCCAACCACAGTTAACGTATTGGTATTTTTCTTTGAAGGCTTTTTTTTATGCCCAAGTTTTTCTTAGCTTGATTTTAATAATATTGCATATGCAGTTTCTGTATTCTTTTTATTTAATGTATTAAAAGTATGCTCTGCTTTATTACATTGTTTTGTAAAACCCATTATTGAGTTATATTGTGGACTGAATTGTGTCTCTTCAAAATTTGTATGTTGAAACCTAACTTCCAATGTGTTGCTATTTGGAGATGGGAATTTTGGGAAGTAATTAGAGTTAGAGGAGGTCATGAGTGTGGGGCCCTGGTCCAGTGGGATTAGTGCCCTTGTAAGGAGAGACACCAGAGAGCTTGCTCTCACTTTCTTTATCTCCCAGTGCACTTGCACAAAGAAGAGATCATGTAAAAATGCAGTGGGAAGGTGTCCTATCTATAAGCCAAGTGAAGAGCACCCTCATCAGAAACTGAATAGGCTAGTACCTTCATCTGGGACTTTCCAGCCTCCAGAACTGTGAGATATAAATTTCTGTTGTTTAAGCCACTCAGTCTGTGGTATTTTGCTATAGTAATCTGAGCAGACTAAGACAAGTGGCTATATAATATATTGTTTGTTTCTGATTATCTGTAACAATTAATATAAATGTAACATCTTTGTGCATAAAGTTTTTATGTATTACACATTACTTCCTTTGTGCAAATTCTCAGAAATGGAATTATTTGATCAAACATAAGAACATTTGCTAAAGGTTTATAAATTGGTTGCACCAAATTGCATACCCAAAGGGAATACGAAAAACATCTCTCTTCAACCTAACAACGCTGAACATGAAAACATGACCAAAATTCTCTTAGCATTAGTTAGAACATCACAACTACATTTGATTCCAGCCTTAGGAAAATAGGAAAGAAATTTGGGTTTACTTTCCATTGTCTTTCCCTTTTCCTGTTCTTAGTTTTCATTCTTTGTAGTAGGATTGTATTTTCCTTCATTCTGGAAGGAAAAAGAATCCTGGATCCTTATGCCATTAGAATTTTAGTTCATTTTTTTTATCTGAGAAAGTTGATATCTGATAAACATGTCCTCATAAAAGAAATACTAGATAAAAGCTGCAGGACTCTTTCCTCATCAACTTGTATACCTTTCTGTCAGGGTATACCAGTGTTCTCTTCCATTCTCACTTTCTTGAGACCTGGACATTATATAATGTTAGCATCTGAGCTTTAGAAAGGATCTATCAACCTAACATCCCGTGTAACATATGTTATTCCCTCTATCATATCGTCAGCAAGTGTTCATCCAACCTCAGCATGAGCACATTCAATGATAAGGAACTCGCTGTCTCACAAGTCAGTCTAATTGAGTGACATCCATCTCTGACTGTTAGAAGATTGCCCCAAAGAGCAAGTCCACAACTCTGCAACTTCTACCCGCTGATACTGGTACTACCTCTGGAGGGATCATAAGGAACAAATCTAATTCCACTTTCACTTGATAACCCTTCAGAAATTTGAAAAGATCTATCAAGCAAGCCTTTTCCTACATAAATTTGTTATCAGTTCATTCTCTGTCCCTTGTGAGACATGTCACATTCAAAACGCTGTGCACTATGGGCATGTTCTTATGAGAGCAGAAACCAGACACCCATAGCCTGCAGCCTAGTTTTTGGTCCTTGAGTGTTTGGGAAGAATAAAAAAGAAAGATGTAAGGAGCTTTATTTTTTTACTTTGGTACTCTCCTTCCTATTTTCTTACTCCCAGAAGTTTTTACTCAGCTAAGGTCCCTGCCAACTTTGGGAGGCATTTCAGGTTATGACAAAAAGGGCAGCTCCCTTCACTGAGCACAATGCTGTGAGTGGCTTGGAGGAAAAGAGCTGCCATCTCCCTTACTCTGCAATAGCTCCCTTACATTAATGAGTTAAAACCAACTTGACATTTTTATCAGCCATTCGCACACTTGACTTTTATTGACTCTTCAGTTGTCTTCTTAATAATTAATAATAACTAAAGTTCTTAAGACTTTTCTCGCACCGTTTGACAATCCAGTTGAGTCATTG
>RJWJ010009444.1:0-49920 GCA_004363605.1 Indri indri
GTAGTGAATGGATTGGTGTGAAGTTAGGCATTCGGACAAATGTGAATGTGAGGGAAACCAATCTTGATTAGTGCTGCGGTCTGACGAAAGATAATTTTTTGAACTAACTGTGGTTGTAGTGGAAATGGAGAACAGGAGAAAGTATATGAGATTCCATTTCAGAAGACTGAATTCAAACCCAGGCTATTGTTCTAGCATCTCTGACTCTGTTTCCACGTTTGTGACATGGGGAAAGTACAGTTGTCATACATAGACGCAACAAAAATTAAAGGAAACTTGGACACAGGGAGCCACATAGCTAGAAAGCAATGGTGCCAAGATCTAAACCCAAGCTGTCTCACCCTTAAAGCTTCTGCCTGTGTGGGCTGCCATGAGAACTAAACAAGAAAATGCTTTAAAACTGCTTAGAACAAGATTTGGCGTAGGGTAAGATCCCACTAAATGTTACCGATTGTCGTGGCTGTTAAGTTAAAAATCCTTTTTACATTTGAAAGCAGCACAACAGCCAAGTTATAATGTGATCCATTGAACAGTCAGTCATATGCCCAGGTGTCAGTCACTCTTACAACAGGATAGTTTTAAAATTCACCTTGCAATTATTTGACCATGGTTTTAAAGAGAAAGGGCAACTGGGTGTCAGCTGTGTGGCAGGGATTTTGCTCTGCAGATGATTGTTATGTATTCCCCCTTGCCAGTTAAGAAGGGGGGATGTCAAGAAGGATGAAACTGGGTCTCAATGCTCTTATCTGAACAAATGAGATGTGGACGGCAGCAACTGCCTTCTCTGACTGGGATGTACTCTTGTAGAGGAGTCCTCCATGCTCATCTTACTGGCAGATCCTGGCTCATCCACTGAGAAGGAAACTGATCTCCAAAATGTCAACTCATTACTTGTCAAAGTGTTGGCCCCAATGTTAACAGAGCTCTTCTGCATCTGAGAGTGAGCTCACATCAGGAATAGGGTTGCCGTAGTGCACACTTAACTGGTTCTGGCCGGGCTTTGAGACTCAGCTGAACCTCATTTGACTAGACCATAAGAAAATAAGCAAAGCAAATGAATTTGGTAGCCCAGCACCGTGTTAGATCCCAGACAGATTGTTGACATCACATGTTTTTTTCTTCACATCCATCTGTCTGAAAGCCTGGACGTGGAGAACCTCCCATATTAGAAGCAGGAATGACAGATTAGGAGGAGAAGAAGTTGGTGCCTTTTCTATCCTTCTCGTTTGTTTGTTTACACGCTCTTTAAATGAACCTTCTTTTTTTAAGCACCAAGTATTAATAAGTGCTTAATTAGGTCAAAACTTGGGTATAGGCTAGGGAGAATTGAAGTAGGCTACCAATAAAACAAGTTGCCCCAGAGGTCATTCTGCAATATTTATGCCCTTGCACAAAATATGTACCCCCAAAATATTTTGGGGGCTAATTAATTGCAAAATTTGGAAGAAATGTAAGGGGTCCTGCAATTTCATTTCTAGGGCAGAGCTGAGTCATTTGTCATTACTTAAAAGTTCACATTGTGCATGACACCAGTGGAAACCTCACGTGCATAAAAATTGTGCATTGTTGCCGTGGAGGTTCAGGTGGTAATAAAACCTGGAATCAAAATGGTGAATTTTACAATTGCAAAAATATGGTCTATAAAATGAGTCAGCTAAACTGTATTGTAAATATTACTGCTAAAGAAACAGCAGTGAAATGGACCAGGTTACATTTTCACCAAACATCTGCCTCAGAAGCTGTGATCTCTTCTCTTCTATCACTTTACATAAATGCCCATTCCATCATGAATCTGCCTATACAGCTTATTGAGCAATTGAAAAATCATTGTCTGTATCACTTTTAAATACCTTTCATTCTCAACAGTATCCAGTATTACTGTGTTATGAGCTAAAGCAAAACGCAGATTCTAATGTGTTTCACAAAAGCACAGACCTGATGATAATAAAAAGAAGAGTAGCCTCCTCCTATTGTTCAAATAGATACACAAGGAGCAATGAATAGAAATAATAAATCCCAACCAAATGCAACATTACTTGGTGACCCACAAGGAAACTTACAGATTTATGACTAAGGCAGATGTATCCATAAATATAAAACTGAATTTTCCACTCGAAGGATATTATACTCGAGCTTCAGCAAAGACCTGCAAAGTCTCCCCTGAACTGGCCTTGCTACTCAACAGAGAAAAGAAGTAAAGCACTGCATTATAGTACCAACGAAGGCAAGGAAGTCCTTATTTTTTTTTAATCAGTGTGAGACTCATATCTTTGAACTTAAAATGTGCGTGACAAATGAGGGAAGCTAGGTGTTAGATATTGCTGTGTCGACTGCCTAGGCAACCCAGGAAGACTAAAGTGAAGTTAAGCTAATGATCTTTTGTACTCATGTCTATAACTGTGTCTCCCGTTGGGCTCAGTTGTACTTGTTGAATCCCTTCTTTCAACACAGCATGAATTCCGAATTGTTTCATTTGTGTTCTCTTACACAATCAGAATTTTAAAAAAATAAAGCAATAAGAGAATTTAGATTTTAAATAGCGGTTTCCTGACAAATGATGCCTACAGAAAATGGTAAGTACCTAATTCTTTGCTCCCTACCTCCAATTATATGTATTGACTCTTTTTATATCTTTTACACTTAAAAGTACCTACTATACTGAGTCAAACATAGTATGAACATTTATTGGAGGAAGACTTATTAAGTCTTTAAAAAGTTTAGTAAGTTTTATATTCCTGCATTTAAAGTAAAGAGGGTAGAATTACAGGATTAGACAGTATAAGGGACCTTGCGAAACATCCATTTTCCAGAGGAAATAAAGGCTCAATTAGGCCAAAGAGGCAGCATTCTGTATAGCAAAAGGAGTAGGGCTTTGAAGTCAGCCAGTGCTGGGTTCAATTTATGACTCCGTAATGTAAGAGCAGGTTACTTAGTGCAGGGGAAGCCGTGGTTTCTTCACCTGGAAAGTGTGTAAGAATGCCTACTTCACAAGCCTCTTGTGAGAATGAAATTAAATAATGACACCCACTGTCTAGTACATGACAAGGTGCATGGCAAACACTCAAAACATATTCTTTGCCCCTCTTTCCTTGTCTAGTTTCACACTCCTAGTCAGTCGCAGAATGGAAATAATATAGGTCTTCTGCACACACTTACGTAATGTCTGAGTGGGCTGAGCTATAGTTGATCTCAAAGACACTCTTGTCATGCAAGCCCAAGCCACCAAGAAAATTTGTCCCAAATTCGCCAAGAGATAACAAGGTGGGGTGAGGGAGAGGCGCTGAGAAGTTAGCTATGTGGACTGTGGCACCTCTGAGGGTGCCCAGTTGCTCCTTCTCCACTCCCCATGGATTTCATTGCAGTTCCGAAGGGGGCTGAGAGCTCCAGTGAGCACTCCTGTGAGCAAGGCCGGTGACGTCCTTTCATACCAACAATAGGTAAATACACTAAATAAGTCCTCAGAGACAGGGGTCAAAATTTTCATGCTCACTTATGGTCATTATGTCAGAATACTCTGGTTAGGAGGAGGGGGTTCACTTTTATTGAGTACCTACGCAGAATGAAGCACAGTTTTTAACAGGCCTGTGACATAGATGCTGTTACTCTCATTTACAGATACGGGCTCAGAGAAGTTGAAGACATAACCCATGGGAAATAGCATAGTGTCAATGCCATGATTTAAAACCAGGCGTATCTGACCACACTAGTTTCACTGCACTCACAGTCTCCCAGATTTGTCCATTTAACACACATTGGCTAAGCCTGTTCACATGGAGCTTTAAGTGTGGGCAGTAGGGATTATAGAAATTTGATCATAAATCATTGGCAGGGGCCACTGTGGTTAAAGACATGATGTACAAACTGTATTCCACAGCCTATCACATGAGTACAGGACCAAGCAGAAGATACCTTTAACTAGGGAAGGACAAAATGGCAAGTCAGTGAGAAATACTATAGTAGAACGCGTTTCATTACTGTTTCAAAGGAAAACAAACATGTTTTCTAATCAGTTTTTAAAAACCCACTGGTCAGGGAGTCTAGAATATGTTCTCCATGAAAAGATATAATATTAGTTTTCCCTTTATATCTTTATCAGATGAGACCAAATAACTTCTTAAAAACTGAGGAACACTGTATAGAAAAACATTAAAAAAAAAAATGCATTCGGAAAGAAAAAGAAAAAAATTAAGTTACCATGTATGTTAAAAGGTCCAAATAATAGAATCAATCTAAAACTTTAAAACAAATGATTATTATTTTTTAAAATAATCTCACTGTAATAATTGAGAAATGATTTGGTATAGTTCAGGTGAGTGGTGGTGGTTCTACTTGGCTGTGATTTCTCCACATTCTGTGCTGATATCAAAGAAGCTGTATTCGTTAAGGTAGTTTGACCATTTCAAGAAGGCCCCCCCAAAATCTCATATAACCATTTGAGCAGAGCAGTCCAGGGCTCATATGGGGGTCTCTCATATCAGGAAGGCAGGACCCCTCATCTTGCACTCTGCAGTCCTCAACATCTAGCTTCCAAGTCATGGTTCCAGATGGTTGTTCCAGCTCCGATATTCACATCAGCATTTCAAAGGGAAGGAGAAAAAAGGAAGACAGGGCAGACTCCTTCCCTTGAAGGATATTTCCCGAAAGTTCTCCATACTAGTTAAGTGAGGCTGGGAAATGTCCTCAGCTAAAATTCTATTACCAAGACAGAAAGAAAGACCAGGTAATGGGGACAACTACTATAGAGGCGCAATCTACTATCCATGATGTGGATCTTAATGGGACAATTTGAAAATTACTCTGTCAGAAGCTATTTCAAGTTGTAAAAATTTCACAAATTTTATAAGACATACTCATTTGCTACTGAGCAGGACAAGCTCTAGAAGCGCAAATTGAAAGGGAAATGTGATAAGGCAAGGCAGGGCTAGAGCAGTATACAACCCTGGTGGGTCCTTGTGAAAAAGCTACGACACTAGCCTCTTGCTTTGTTTCTCTGGAAGCTATTACAACCAATAAATCGTGAAGTTCAAGGATTTCCCAAAAAATAAGAGTGTCATTTATTTTTAAAAATTATCACATAATGCTTTTAAAAAAAGTGTGCATCACAAATTTTTATTTTGATATGATAAGTTACAAGTAAATGCAATAATTATGTTCACATTACTAGATATTTAAGATTTATAGAGTGTCTTATTTGCTCCGTGTTTTTAAACAATCCAAAGTGACAAAAGGTATATAATATATTCCCTAATTGATTTGCCTGATCCATTATGTTAAATAACATTTTCACAGGCATAGGCCATTTAACTTAACCCTTCTAGAAACTGTATGAGTTATGCATTATACATATTCTACACATAAAAAAAACAGGTTCAGAGAGAATGGAGTCACTTGTCAAGATCACATGTCTTAAATAGAAAAGTTGGAGATCACATCAAGGCAGTTTGCCTCCAAAGACTTATGTCGCCTATCAGAAAGCCCCAAATCTAGACATATTTCCTATCGGCTATCCTGGAATATTTTAAGGTCATTAAAAGTCCTTACGTGATGCTTATAACCCTTGAAAGAAAAAGGGAGCTGCAGCTCCAAGTACGGGATCGTCCCGCCCCCTTTCTCTCCTCTTACTCATTTTAACCACTTACAATAAGAACTTTCTGTCCCCCAACTCTCAGCATATCGTGGAGACAATTTAATCAGAAAGCTCTGCCAAAGTATAAAAATTTTTACAAGGCATTTACCTCTTTTCTTGTCCATATTATTAATCTATGGCAAACAAATGTGAGTTCAAGTCATGAACCGAAGTGATATCTGAAAAAGAATGTATGGAGTAGAGAAGTATATCAATTGATGGTCCATTGAATGTGATTACTTTTTTATTTTCAATTTCAGATCGGTAAAGTCTTAGGATGTTTATGCTATTCAATACTATAGTTTTAGATGGCTCGCTAGATGGTGAGAAAATATGTCATTTGTTAACTGTTCCCCAAATAGTTGCTGAAAAATCTTTAATTTCTGATTCTCTCTGTGTAAGTTCTGTGAGAACCAACTGATTCTGAGATGACAAATGGCCAGGTTAATTATAAATATTGTGTATGATAAGATGATATTGTTCAAAGCTGGCCTATCAGCACTATTAGCATAATATGATTTACAGCAAACATCTTCACTTTTCACAAAATTAATCATTTTTATTTACAACTTGAACTAACAATTAGGCTTTATTGTTTATTGTTCAGTGTTATAAAACCGTTAGCTGGTGCTGCCCTTTACTGGTTTGCAGGGGTACCACAAATCACAACTCATGGTAGCTGTCAGAGCTGTGAAGATCCCCACCTGGAACACATTATGCCAAATAATGTGTATTTGTGGAGGTCAACTAGGCAGCCACCTGAAATCACTCTTCTTCACCTCGGGGCTCACAGAGGCTGTGCCCTATTTATTGTGTGTTGCCGTTTCCCACTTGAAATCAGGTTGACCAGGATTTCCCATTTGTTCTTCCAATACTATCTAACATATCTAAGTGTTCATGGGAGTCCTTATGGCAAACAAAACTCACATGATCAGTGAGCAGACATTTTCACTGATTTTGACATAAATCTAACACATGAAACATAATTAAGAAACAAGAGTAAGGGAAACATTACAAATAATGGTAAATATGTAATGGACACCACAATGAATGCGTGCTATAAAACCATTGAAAACTTCTCTGTGCTCTCAAAACTCAACTTTTAAGAGCATCACCAGTAGATGGAGAATCTTAAACTGATTTTTATCCTAACGCTGCCTTGCAGCAGCTCCACAGCTACTTTTTTTCTGCCTGTTCTAAAGTGTTAACATGTTGTTCCTTCCTGGCCACATAGGCAAAGGATATTTAGTATTTCCCATGACTCCAAATGTAGCAAGTTTGGTAAAAACTGGACTGTGGGATGATTAAGCCTTTCGGTTTAACCTTAGCCATGATGTGGCTTCCGGGCTCTGCGGTGCTCAGGCGCAGTAGCTTGCCTGCACCAAAGCGTTCCAATCTCTCTTTCTCAAGCGTTCTTATAAAGATGTGTAACAAAAGCGGGAATCTCATCCAAATGTCCCTTGTTTGAATTCAGTGTCTTAATGTGGAGCAAAAGACAGAGATATATAATTGGTAGAGTTTGTAAACATGTGGTTATGTGACATCCTGAATGAGAAAATGAGATTGTTTTGCTAAAACAAATATGGCTTCGTGTGTATCCCGTGCCTTTCCCAGAAGTGCTCAAGGTAATGAACTGAGATCTTGCATTAAACAGCCTTTCCCATAAAACACTTTTTCCTCTATATTTATATCTATGGCAAAGTTGTTGCAAAAAAATGTTATTTCATCACATCATCTTCTTTTTTAAGAACCACAAGGAAAAACATGTGCATGGTCTTATTACAAAGAACATAGAAAATGTTTTGTATATACCTAGGTTTTTTAAAAAATCTCATACATATTATAAATTAATTTACAAAATTTTTCCTTATAATTGTCCACTAGTAAGCTCAGGGAGAAATTAGCGGTGTACGAACATCGTGATGTGCGTCTTAATTCTTATTCCTCATGTCGCTTTGTTTCTGCTCCTTTTTGGGGGTCATATTTTAGGTACCCTTGTAAGTGGCCTGAAATTCTTTCTGAAATATGGTGGCGGCACAAATTTAAAAATTGAAAAAGAGTAAAAAAACCATGAAAAACCACAGAAACAAATTCTCCATATAAAATCAATGATATTAATTGAAAAATAATAATGCTAGCTAATATCAAGTGTAAAAGCACATTGTTCCCCATGCTTTATATATATATATATATATATATACATATTTTACAAAGTGTCTAAATTGCTTTATAGAGGGCTGTGTGAAACAGTATAAAAACAATAAATATGGTTAAGCCTCAGTTACATAAATATAAATTTAAAAAGTGATTTACTATAAGTTTCTGTCAGACTTTAAAAACAAATTCCTAAATCTCTAGCCACACTGGGCTTTTCCAACATGCTAAGGAGGCATAGGACCCTTGCGCTATTTGTTTTCTCTTCATGGAACATTCTTCCAAAAGTCTGTGGGACTAGTGCTCTTTCCTCCTTAAATTTTTGCTCGGTCACCTTCTCTATGAGGTCTGTACTAACCGCTCTCTTTTACAATGCAATCTCCCTTCAACATCTCTCTCCAAATCCCTCATATCCTGTCCTACTTTTTCTTGTTTTACATATATTTTTCTCTTTCAAATATTATAGTTACTTGTTAACTATGCTTATTCTTTCTATCCTTTGTCCCCCAACTAGAATGTGAAGCTCATGTGTTCAATCTTTGTTTTGTTCATCATTGAATTTCAAACTCCTAGAACAAAGCACATATGAGGCATTCAATAAATACTAGGTTGAGGCCAGGGTCAGTGGCTCACACCTGCAATCCCAGCACTTTGGAGGGCAAGGCAGAGGCAGGAGTATCGCTTGAGGCCAGGAGTTCAAGACCAGCCTGAGCAAGAGTAAGACCCAGGCTCTACAAAAAATAGAAAAATTAGCTGGGCGTGGTCATGCATACCTGTAGTCCCAGCTACTCAGGAGGCTGAAGCAGGAGGACCATTTGAGCCCGGGAGTTTGAGATTGCTGTGAGCTAGGCTGACGCCACTGTACTCTAGCCCAGGCGACAGGGCAAGACCCTGTCTCAAAAAAAAATTTTTTTTGGTTGAATAAAGGAAAGGTATGTACATTTTGAGCATTTGAATGAAAATGTAAGAGCTTTATAGGACTGTTTTCATTCTCATCTAACTTAAAAGAATTATTTAGCTTAAAATTATTTTTTATAAATATATCCTGTCAGAAATCTCACCACGGTCTCACCTATCCATACTTTTTCTTTTTTACTTCAACAACTACCATTTTAGTGTAAACCATTGTCTCCCTGGTTCATACAATACAGTAGCCTTCTGATTCCTCTCTCTGCTTTTAGTATCTCCCTAGTTTGGTGCATTAGGAATAGTATTTCCAGGTAAATTTGTAAAAAAACTCCACATTATTCAGGGGTCTTCCCTGCTCAGAACTCTAATTGCTCCGTATTATCTTCTGTATAAATTTGAGACTCTTCACTGGAAAATTCAAGAAGCATTGACCTTTGGGCTTATCTAATTTTCCAAACATATGTCCACTATTCTCTAACACGATACCTTAATTCCATCAACCCTGCTGTTCCCCCATCTCCTGAAAATGACTGGACCTCTCCGCCTGCCCTGCTTTTGCCCTTGTTCTGTCTCCTTCCTGCGGCAACTCCCTCGCTATTTACCTATCAAACCCTAACTGGCTAGCTCAGCGTCCTACCAGCCAGCTTCAATGAAACACTCCTTGATCTCAGAGGATCGATTGTATTCATTTTTAGCTAGTTTAAAGCATTTGTATTTCAGAGTTTTAAACCCTGAACTGTGTGATATTGTTATAAAATCCTCAAGTAAAATTTAAGTGCCTTAAGCACAGAAATTACAGCTTATATTTCTTCTGAATTTATTTTCCAGTGTACTTAGTACAGTGTTGTAAGCATAATAGATTGTCAAAAATGCTTGTTTATTAAATAAGTAAACATCAGAATTTATGCTGACATAGTAATAATGGAAGGTTCAATACTATAATATAGAAAGTAAACAATTGCTAATAATTGCAAAGCATTTTTTGTTTTATCAAATATCACATTTATTCTTCACAGCAATTCTATAAGATATTCAGCATTAGTCCCAATATTCTCATTTTACGGCTAAGGAAATAGAGGCTCAGAAAGATTTAGCCAGTTATCTAAGGCCAAGTAACTGTCTAACACTGTATTAAGGACTTCAACTGTAGTCTTTGGAGATTTGCCAATATATTATTCTACATTTCACAATAACTTTAACTTGAATACACAGAAAATGCATGCATACACACACACACACACACACACACACACATGTGCTTATGTCTAGTTTAAATGGTAGGTTTTTAATATGAAATGTTTGAAAGTTTTGACATTTGTGGAAATCTGATTGTAATAATTCACAAGGATATTTTTGCATAGATACATTAGCTAGTGCTGGTGAGGAAAGTTCACTAATCACTCAATGACTTTGAAGAAACTCAACTGGAATAAAATGCTCAAAAGCTTTTAAAACTTCATGACTATATCTTATGGTAGTTTTCAGAGAACTGGTGTTTACCAGTTGAGTAATACACTTCTGGAGTGATTATGGCAGCTTATAGCTAATATACGTGTTCCAGAAACTGTGCCTCAGTGAGCATGGTTACAAAAACGAACTGTATTACATGGCAAATGCTTGATTTTTTCCTGTCTTAAAAATATGATTTCAAAGTCTTAGCTTTTATTCTACCTAATCTTTCAGGGAACCAAATATATATCCCACTTAATTCTAATATATAGAAATTTATACACAATTTTTAGAAATCAGACAGCCTATTCTATTATGCAAAAACATGAAGGATAGATTTGTTTTTGTCTTAGCTTTCATTTAAATTAATCCCAACCACAAAGCAAGACTCAACATGTAAAATCTGGGGAAAACCTTAGGCTAGTGATATTTAAACTTTAATATGCTTAAATAAGAACCACTGGGGAGTTGCTAATTTAGTCAATGTGGGATGGGCCCAGGAACCTGGTTTTCAACAACCTCCCAACATCGTTCTGAGGCAGGAAATCTGTGAACCTCATTTTAAGGACCACTACCTTAGGTTCATTGAATTGAACTTCCTTATTTTACAGATGAAGTAGTTAAGGCCCAGAAAGGTGAAATGACTTACGTAAATTAACACAGCAAAAAAAGTATCTCGACAAGGACTTCGTTTCTTGGTTCCTAGTCTAGTGCCATTTACACTATATCTTATTGGATTTTCTGAAAAATTCATTTGTAGTATCTCAACATATCATAGATTTTCAGCTAACCCTGTATTTAGGTCAGTCTCAGATTTTCTGTTGCTGAAGTCCTAGGTTATACTTCTAAATGCTTTAGTGAGCTGTGAGCATCAGGCTCTCCTTGCCTATCAATTAATTCTTAATATAAGGATAATTATAACATCTTAACAGTAATATATATATATATGTTATACACATACACACACACACACACACACACACACACACCATGATATATGGTAACTGACAGTTTACCTTTCTTCCTTTTTTGCAAATTCAGCCTTCAGACTAGTGGGGACAGATAACAGTTTCAGAGTAGTGGCTAAAGAAAGAGATGAGTGCCAAAGTATCATTTTACATATATATATATATACACACACACACACACACACACACACACACACACACCAGGTTTACAAATACAGAAGGCAGTAGGAGTATGTGGGGAGGGCAGGAAAAAAATAAAAGAGATGATTCATTTTTTTTCTAATCACCAATATATCTCCTGACCACTTAAGAGCTTGATTAACCATCTTCACCAAAAAAGGTAAAAAAAGAAATCTGAATTCCACTTTGACTTAGAGAAATAGTTGGTTACTGTAATCACCAACTTGTTGCTGTTTCCGTCCATTATGCATGATTTCTGAATTTTTTGATTTTTGGCATTATTTTCTATATTGTATTATTTTCTTCTTCCTACTCGTTGGCAAATAGTTTTTCTCCAACAGGAGTTGGAATGAAACACAGTGACTTAGGATAGCAAAAATGCAAACCATGGTAGAATGACTGCGGACTGGTTCTTTACATCTAAGGTTTAACTGGTATCTATAATTACTAATTACTCAATTCTCCATTATGCGCGTGTGGCTTATCCCTGGTTAAATGCTCGAACCTTGGGTTTCTCGGTCGCCAGTCTGCTCTGCCAGGCATATTCTCATGCTCAGTGCTTACTCAGGGAAATCTGACTAATTTTAATACCAGTCTAAGCACAAAACCTCATTACGAAGGTGTATCTTCTGCCAAAAGAGGGAATATAATGTATTCCGAAGGCAAATATAGAAGTTTTAAAATTATTTGCTGTTTTAGATCATTCTCTTCTCTTAACACAGATTACTATAAACCAAATGCAAAGTACTGGATCCTGTTAGGTTGAAACATATGAAATTGCCATTTTTTGTAGGTCAGTAATGATATTAATAAATTATTGGCAAGTTTATATGTCTCACCTACATACTACAGGATACTTTCTTTTTCTTGACTTTTCTCCTATTACCCTCAATTCTTGCTATAGGTTTTCAGTGTTAAAATGCTTGTAAGTGT
This sequence comes from Indri indri, assembly GCA_004363605.1. Classification (NCBI taxonomy): domain Eukaryota; kingdom Metazoa; phylum Chordata; class Mammalia; order Primates; family Indriidae; genus Indri; species Indri indri. The sequence continues at coordinate 12,220 of RJWJ010009444.1, forward strand.
TCACCGCGAAGGCCGTCAATATGGTCCTGTGAGCGGTAGTCATGCCAGACTACATGGAAGTGCCGAAACATTTCTTACTGTATGAGGCCTCCTGATTTTCTTTGCCCTGCTTCCCAGTCAGAATGTCTTTTGTTTCTTTGCTGCTGGGTGAACACCTATTTATCTTCTGAGGTGTAGCTCATATATCATCACATCTACCCAGCTTTTCCCAGGATCCCCAAGAGATTCCCTTTTCCTCTGGGGCTCACCTGCTCCAGGTGGGTTTGTAAGTCGCTATATCAGTGTTACATTGTTTGTTTACAAGCTTGTCTTCTCCAACGGACAGTACACTATAGGAGGGACTACCTTATTTATCTTGTAATTTCTAATGCAGTCCCTAGCACATAGGACATATTATATTCATGTCTGAGGAAGAAGAAAAAAGGAAGGGAGAGGGGAACAAGAAATAATTTCTACGAGACAACAGAAATCTTACAATTGTGTTACTTTCTATGGGATTTCAAAGTTTGGAGAACTGATAGCCGAGTTTCTTCTTGGCTTATTGAAGTAGAAAGAGAATTCATAATGCCTCTGATTTCATTCTCTCCCTTACAAATCGAAGCAGGATTTAAGAAAATTAGTCATTTTCTGTAGGAGAGGGAGCCTCCTTGCCAGAGGAGATGTCGGCCCACTAGGAAGTAAAGGCCACTTGGCATGAATCCGTCTTGCTCACTAGAAGCCAACATCCAGTTTTTATCCACTGCTTCTATTCAACATGGAAGCTAAAGGATGGGAGCAATAGAGCTGCTAAAAATAGTAATAAAGGTAATAATTTTAGAATAGCAAACCTCAAACTAAACCCAGAAGCAGAAAGTCAAGAAGAGCAGAAAGACACGTTTGGGTAGAGTACAACCCCAACCAAATGACACGCTGTGGTCTCAGATGTCTCCTCTGCGTTTGCTGTTTTTTCTATTGGAACATTCTGCCCCATATTTATACAGCAGTACAAGAACTTCCTGCAGAGGCAGCTAAATCAGAGAGGCTGCGCTCTGTTGTAGTTTGGGTCAGCGGCCTGATAGAGATCTTTGTGCACATTTACCCCATCGTGGATACAGGTGGGGGTCTCTAGACTTGATCATTGCAACTACATTTCCCTTAAGCTATCTCTAATATAATACTAAAAATGCACATTACAGTTAATTGTTCAACTCTAACGTGATTGTGAGCACCTTGACTTCAGAGCTTTGCATTTCCTCCGGCACCAAGGACACTTCCTGGCAGGCAATGTGTATTCCATCAATGTTTATTAAATTGAAGAGAACTATTGGTATGAAATTGATGGAAAGATCTCAGAGTTAGGCAAGGGGTGTTACTCAGTCTTCCTTCATACATTTTCCTTCTCATTTTGAAAAGGTTGCTGATTGTGTTGTTGTAGAGAAACTGAAATTATGAAAATTACATTTGAGGAAATCTTCACAGCTGTTGATTTTTGAGACTGAACTTTTTCAGCCAGCACACTAGATTGTGGGATTTCCTCTTTTCAAGAAATAAGTTGATGATCTTAGGCAGACAAACTAAGCACAATAAAATGTAAGTACATGGAAGCTTGCTGAGTTTGCTCAGACCATAGCATTATCCAAACTTGCTGGCGGGATGCCTTTAACAGCCTTAGAGAAAAGATAAACTGTTGAACAAATATTGACTATGTGTTCTGATTCTCACAGAAAACAAAATGGGTAATAGAAGCTCAGGGTGTCATGAATTTGACAGATTTACTGGTTGGGTAAAAACATCTAGTGTCACATACTCTGAGAGCATAAAAATTAAAAAGCGATTTCTGTTGATTTCTTATGGATGAGAGGACATAAACAAAAATAAAAAAACCTTATTCTTCCTCAAACACTTCTAGAGTCCTAAGGTTGGAAAAGAGAAGAGACATGAAATATTTGACTAAAATTAGCCATCTTTTAAGTTAGAGTGCTTTCTCTTTTAAAAAATCCACATTTTACTAATTTTTTAAAATATCATTTGACCAAGCAGCTAATTTTATTATTTCCAAGCTATATTACACAGTGCCATATATAAAAAGCACATGGGTGCCAGCAGTCATATTGCCTGCATTGGTTATTAACTATCAATGATTTAGACCATTTGTTATTTTTTTGTGTTCCAGTGTCAGTAAACCCAGTAAGTATGTGTATTTTCTTATATTAAACAACATGTCCTTTGGTCTGCATCAACCTTGAAGGAAGTATATGAAACTGTTACCTATGTTAGGCACACTCAGTTATTTGTATAGTTTGGGCTTATAAATTTAAGCTTCAAGGGAAATATCTTTGGTACACCAACAATAGTAGGAAAATGCCACTATCATCTAGTGATAGAGCCTAGACCAGATGCTTAGGCTTGCTAGAGGTTTAAATGTCAAAATATTTAAGCATTTAAAAAGCCTGTCAGGTAAGGAACTTCGAAACCTGTCAAAACTATACTGCTAATGGCTCTGTAATAAAGCATGTCCCTGAGCACAAAGGGGAGGCAAGAAAGAATTAAGGGTTTTACAACTGCTAGGAAGGATGTTTTTATTGGGACACAAGCAGCAGTTATAAAAAGCATCTATCACATAGCATGCAATTGGTCAAATAGAATGTGCCCCTTGTCATGGACTAAGTGTTTCCCTTCTCCCACCAAATCTGTAAGTTGAAATCCTACCCCTCAGTGCGATGGTATTAAGAGGTGGGGCCTTTGGGAGGTAACTAGGTCCTGAGGATGGAATACTTATGAATAGGATTAGTGCCCTTATAAAAGGGACCCCAGAGAGCTCTCTACCCATTCTGCCATGTGTGAATACAGGGAGAATACAAGGACCCACTAAAAGGTTCGCATTGGAGCCTGACCATGCTTGGCCCTTTGGATCTCAGACTTCCAACCTCCAGAACCATGAGAAACAAATTTCTGTTGATTATATACACCCAGTCTACGGTACTCTGCTAAAACACCTCTGATTTGAATATCAGACATCTACATCTTAATGTAATATGGTCAGGGTTAGTTCCTATTAACAAGGTGGCTATAAATGAATCCTGAGAATGGGCAAAAATTATTCATACATGCACTGAACATTTATCTTATACCTACTTCATGTTAAGTACTTGACAGTATTTATAAAAAGACTCATGTCCTTTTGGACCAGACATATTGCAAATATGCCATCACTACCAGTTAGGCATATTGAAGTTACAAGTATTTAAACAACCCTGCCAAATCTCTGAAGAGAAGATTTTTAGGCAGCTAAGAACCTAGGAAAATGACCAACAGTTAGAGACTGAACAGGATTACAAATAAATGGATACCAAAATTGAAGAATGAGGAATTCATGGAAACCAGCCATAGATTTGAAGCCAGAGAACTGAAAGATCAAACCATTCTTCTCTAAAAGGAGAGAGAAAAAAAGCAGAGTTGAAAGGTTACATAAAAGGAAAAAAATCATTCTTTCCAAAGAAAGTTAAATATACACGGGTGGAGAAAGCAAAGAATAAGGAAAAGTAAGTGCGTCCTAAATTATTTTCCCTGTTGTCAATAAAACATCTAAAGTAAATTTCTGATTGATGTATATTCTATAAATATGCAAAGGTATATTGGGGAAAGCTGGTTTAATACACACATGTTAGTTTGGGGTGTATATCAGATTCACCTAAAGTGCTTTTTGGAGAAAAAGTCCTTCCCATTCCATCCCCACTGGAGGAGGGAATAAGATCTGGAGGGAAAGGAGTTTTAATGTTGAACAGTCCAACAATTCTGATTTACTCCTTAGAGTTTAGATCCACATGTTTAGTTAGTGATTTACCGAGCCTGTGAAAAGGTCAGAGCACATGTTTGAGAGAAAAACTCACTGCTGGAAGACTCTCCCACTCCTGTAGTGGGAGATGTTATCTAACTAAAGAGGGTCCCCTTTTACAAAGCAGACTTCTTTGGGACTGCTGTCTGCCTCACAGTCAAATGAAGCCTGGGAATGAAGGAGGGTACAGGAGAGGAAAGGAGATTAGTTCCAAGATTTTGACAGATGAAAGATTTCCGCCGATTTGGAGCCAATATCACAAAGACCTTGGTATATTCCAGAAGGGATATAGATTTCCTTTTTTTTTTTTTAACTGGAGATGGACCTAAAATGATCAGAGAAAGCTGAGAATGAGAGCTCAGAAAGGGCTTTCTTGGCTTGAGAAAAAAGGGCACGAGGGCAAGGAAAGGCCATCTGTATTTCAGGGCCCAGGCCAGGGGGCTAATGAGAAGTGGTAAGGCCACTGTGAGTGCTGTTTCTCAGGTTCTACTGCCAAAGGCTCCCATAGAAGGGACTGGCCTCTGAGGGCCTGAGAGGGAGGGTAAATCATGAGGGCATCTGCATATTATCCATATGTTTCAAACCTGCAGAAGCATGGTCAGAGACTGGGGGGAGGGCCAGGAATGGCCATTGTTTAAGATTCCCTTCTAGGAGTTTCACGCCCCCCCCCGCCCCCGCCTCCCCCCGCCGGCAAGTGACTTTTTTTTGGCAATGTCAGCACTTAAAGGACAGAGGTGGAAAGGAGGAAAGCCTTGAAATCCCAGATTCCTGCACTGAGGGAGTCAAAGAGGAAGGACTCCTTGTGGCCTTCTGAGGTGCTTGGAATCCCTGTCTTCGTCCTGGCTACTGAGGGCCAGGAGGGGTCCAGTTACAGGCTCAATTTGACAGCCTTCTCGCCCATGCACGCTTCTGCCAACACAGAAAAAAGACCCCACTACTCTCAGCCCCCTGCCTTCACTGTGGGGCGCATTTCTTACCCCCTGCTTTGCCTTGACCACACTTGAGTCAGGCTTCCTCCCCCGCTCAGGCGCCTGAACTTCAGCTTGCCCCAGATCTGAGCAAGCACTAAATTGGGGAGCATCCACCATGCCAGTTTATTCCCAAGTCCCTGGACCACAGAGACACATTTCTTGACAAACCACGGGGGTCGTGCGCTGGGCTTGCTCCGCTCATCCGCCCCGCTTTCCCTTATCGTTACTTCCCGTTCTAAGTAAAAAAACAAAAACACGCCGATTTGTGTTTGCTTCTGAGACGCTTGCAGATTTCTGCGATTAGACCGTTTTCTTTACAGTGAAAGTCTCTGCCTATTTTATCCAAGTCCGGATTTGTTTTTATGTGATGTCAGTGTGTAGCTAAGAATGATCCCAGGTGGGTGCGAGCCCGTGTGGGGGAGAACGCAGCCTGGGCCCGGGGCGTTTGTCTTTCACTTGGGGAATGCACAGCTCTCCTTCCAACCTCAACTTCCTAAAGGTGAATGAGTTTCTAAAGGAGGAGGTGCGAGTATTGCCCCAGGCGCAGTAATCGCCGGTTGAAAAGCACCGTCGTGATCGCTCCCAGGGGCGAGGGTGGGTTTGGGAACCACGGTCTGAGGAGGGGACAGCGCCGAGACGCGTGGGACGGGAGGGGCGGAAGGGGGAGGCACGCGAGGCGTTACTAGAAACGCACCTCTGTGGGCGAGCGGGCGGGGGGCGGGGAGGTCTTGCAGCCTCCTCGCCGCCAGGTCTGGAGAGGGGGCCGCGGCGGCCGGAGCAGCAGCAGCCGCGGCGAGAGAGAGCGGGACGGAGTTAGGACCGCTCGGAGCGCCCAGGTCTCGAGGCGGTAGCTTGGCGAGCCTTCCACTTGCCGGCAGTTGCGGAAGCTCTGCGTTTTGAGTGAAACGTACATGCCACCCGTCCGAGGGCTGCGGCGTCCCCGGCTTGCTGCTCGGCTTCGGCCCTGGCCGGCCCCGCGCTCACTCGTTAATTCGCGCTCGCCCCAAGTTTGCCGCGCGCTCGCTGCCCACTCGGCGGGGTCCCGGGCGGCGCGAGGGCGGGGCGGGAGCCGGGGACCGCAGCCCAGCGGCGTCGTGGGCCATGCATATTTCATCAAACGGACTCCGGGTGCGTCGCGGCTCGCAGCCGTCAACGCTGCGTGCGGTGACATTTCTGACTTGAGTGGCGGAATGCGCGAAGGAAGCCCGGGCGGAGCTGGCTCCAGAGGATCTTCTTGGCGCCAGCGCTAATGGTCCTGATTTATGCCCCTTCTGACTAAGCTCAACGTCTTCATCCGAAACAAAATGAAAGCGGCGCCAAGCGGGATAGAACCGCCCGGCCGCTGGTTCTGATCCCCGGGAATCAGAAAATCGTCCTGCGGCTTAGAAAAAAAAAAGAAAAAGAAAAGGAAAAAAGAAAAAAAAAAAGGAAGGAAGAAAGAAAAAGAAAAAAAGAGAATAGAAATAGAAAAAAGGAAACAACCCCTCAGTAAAAGTTTCAGGCGAGAAGTGGAAGCGGCCGCGGCGCGAGCAGGCGCGGGGGAGCCGGCGAGCCGGGACCGGCGGGCGAGACCCCCGGGGCTGCGATTTCGCTGTTAACAGCGCCGTATTTTTGGAGGGAGCGGCACCTCTCGTCCTCGCTTCCTCCCCGCCCACCCCTGTTCCCTCCCCCTCATCTACCTGTCAAAGTCACTGATCTCTGCATTTCGGAAGAGGACGTCAACGGAGGAACCCCCTCTCGGCGCCGGCTCCGAGGGGGCGACGCGAGGGAGGCTCCCCCGGGGCCGAGGCGAAGGTGATTAAGCGGCGGGGAGTGGCGTGTGGGTGCGGGTTCCGGGTCCGCGGGGTCCCCTCCCGCAGTCGGCCGGCGCGATCGGGACCGGGGCTGCGCGGCGGCTCGGGTCCACCCCGCCCTCGCGCTCCGCCCGCGCCCGGAGGAGGCTCCGCGGGAGCCGCCGCCGCCAGCCCGTGCGCCCCCCGGGCTCCGCTGCTGCGGCCGCCGCCCCGCCGGGGAAGCGGGCCACGCGGTAAGTGCAGCCGGCGTCCCCGCCTTCGGCGACCCGCGCCGCCCGGCTTCGCCCCTCTTCCCGGGGCTCCCCCGCCCCCCGGCGCGATCCACAGGCGGGAGGGAGGCTCGGGTGGGCGGGCAACTTTGGAAAGCGCCCCGGGGAGGCAGCGCGCTCGCACAGCCGCGCACCCTCGCGCCCGCACACGAGTCTTCCCGGGGGTGCGCCCGGCGGGGTTCGTGTCTGCCTGCTGCGTCCCGGCCCCCGGCGCTGGGTCGGGGACCCGCAGGCACCCCGCGCTCTCCCGCTCGCACACCTGGCCACACGCAACGCGCAGGGGGGTTGCTGTTTTATTCATTTTGCCGGTTGTCTTTGCTCGGGGCGGGGGGCGGGCGTGGAACGCTTGCCCTGTTGCTGGCCCCACAGAGCTAGTTGCCACCCCGAGAGCTTTGCAATGCCCTTCTTTTAATCTCCTTTATTGGTGTGAGATGAAAGCGTTGCTAGCCCGTGTTGTGCAGCAGGGAGAAAGGGAAATTGCGAGAGGGAAAGACTTGGTGTAGGAAAGCCGGTCTATTTTCTCAGATTCTTTACTGGCATCACATTCATCTGTTAATGGATTCGGCTGGGGACATCGAATTGCTCTCCTGCATGGTTCTGTGGATATCTATATATAATACAAATAATACTGAATATTATTGGGCCTAAAATAACCAATTAAGTGATTCATAGAAGGGAAAACTTAGATTAAAAAAAGAAACTGCGCCCTCTGCTGTTTATTTTAGTAACCTCAGCCGGGGACCATTTTTTTCAGAAATCCGCTGAAGAGTAGGTTGTCATCTTATAGGGCAAGGGAGGAAAATTCCTAGCGGGGATTTTAAAGAACTTTATTTGGAAAAGTTGCAGGTTGGGTTCCCATCGTTGCGTTAGGTATAGCTTTCCAGTGAGTAGGGGGTCCCCCATTCCTCCTCCACTCTCCTAAACACAGGGAATAATAGAGCCACTCCTTATAACAAATTGTCAATCTTTGGAATGGAAAATTCTGAGTAAGATTCAGAATTCCACTAAACATATGGTGAATCTGGCAGTAGATTTGCTCTAGAAATAAGGCCCTGTTTTATGACCGAAAATACTAAAAGTTTTTTTATATTACAGAAATGAAAAAAAATACTCAGATCTTACAATAAAATCATTTATTCAAATATGCTTAGTGGTTATGCTTGTTGGAAAGTTTTTCAAAAATCCCCTTTTTGGGGGGAAGTCTTTCTGATTGGTTTGGCCGTTGAGGAGCATCTCAAACCTGTGAGAGAATCAGTAGCCCCACATTTCATTAAGTATTTTGAACCGTGTCACTTTGAATGCCTTACCCGCCTCCCTTTCTCTTTGGCAAGGGAAAAGCGGCTCAGTAGCTGTCCAAGATTCTTTTTTGAAGATAAGCAACTTTCGGTTTTTCATTAAGATAAAATTTGGATCTCTGCATGTGCATCAGCATGCCAAGAAAAAAATGCATCAAGTATTTCACACGTAATGTTGTTCCAGCTTACATACGTAAGGGATATATTTACTTTTCTGGATGCCATGAAATGAGATATATTTCATCGCTAAAGACCAACATGAGGATATTCAGGATTCTATGCATTGGGCTATTAATTTGATGATATTTTCTATTGTGAAATTTAAGAGGGATAATCTTAAAAATTTTGTAAGGAAACAGTTTATTTGGACATAAAACTGTTTTCCTATTAAGATTTTTGTTTTGTCAGCTGTCACTGGGCATGTGTGTTAAAATGATTCACGTTAGCTTTTTTAGGAGGAGGCTAATGTATTTTGCAATTTCTTTTGCATATTTGCAATTGGTACAAATACCTGTCTTTGCTTCTATTATTATTCTGAAAAACATCAGGTACGCTGTTAAAAAAGTTAAGCCATTACACAATTAGTTGATAGGTTTCTTAAGTGTTGCAAAAATTTGAAGAGAGTTTTAGAGTTACAAAAGCACCAAGCCTTTTGGAAAGAAGTAAAATTTCATCCAACTTAGAAAATCAATTGTATATTAACGTTGAAAAATATGTGTGTATGAACTATGTTGTGTATATAAGGGATTATATTAGTCAGTAAGGTCTTAGATTAGAAAGAGGTTTAGCATACCTTTAAGAATAATTTTATTTTCAGAATCCAAAGTTTTGTTTCAAAACCTCAGGTGGATGTAGGTTTTCTCATTTGTGTATTTGAGACCTTGGATCTCTGAACTTCCCTGTATGAGAATGAAATATTTGTTCCTCATATGGTAATTAAACACCAGATTTCTTCCAGGCTTAACTGATTCTGAAATAATTTTATGTATTATCCCATCCCCAAACATCCTACAAAATATGTCCTCTCTAATATGTGTAATCTATCTTCTCTCAGTGATAATAGAGATCTTTCAAATACTAAGGTGTGTTATTTGGTTTTATTAAACATTTCATGATAGGCTGTTGCTCATAATACCCAATCAAGAATGAGTAAGCTATGACAATGATGTTGCAGTACATCTTAAATTTCTTGTATTTCGAGAGATAGTTAGCAAAAGGATAGAAGCCTATGTTTCCCATTAAGATAACTAGAAAATGCTTTCTTCACAACAAATAAGTGCAAAGAGCATTGAATACATGTTAAAATATCTAATGTAATAAATTTCATTGTGACTGTGTTAGCAGCTTCTGATTTTGATAAGTTATAGAATTTTTATATCTTTATTTATATTTTTCACTCAATGGTATATGATTATAGTCAATTTTCCTTTTGTTCTTTCCCATTCAGAAACATGCATATTTATAAAGTTCTTCATGTCTATGATGAATGAATCAATAGCTGTCTATTTCAGGTACCCCTGAAGAACCCGAATATTTATGAAACAAATAGCCCGCTCCCACCGCCTAGTGAGATTATATAATAAAATGAATGCTGAAAGCCAACTAGATTAGGAGATTTACGGGCAGTATTTTCCTCTCAGTTGTTGAAATTGGTGATTGTTTTTGGAATATAATTGTCTATAATTTTAATCACTATTACTTCCATGTAATATTTTGAGAGGCTCCCCCCCGCCCCCCGACAGGAGAGAAAGGGCCTATGAAATGCCTTCTGCAAAGTTAATCCAAAGTAGAAGAGAATTAGCTACAGAATCCTGGAAAATATACATGTTCTATGTATGCAAAGCCATTTTATAACCCATTTTAGTCCTGATCAATAATACCTATCTACTTGAGGGCCATGACATAATTATATCTTTTTTCATTGGCTCCATACATTTATATACCAGAGGTCTGTGGAGTACTCACAGCATGTTAATAGGTATTTTTATCAAAGAGGACTTCTCAGTACTTTAGTTTCCAGGTAGAGGTGATGGCATTATTTGATTACAGTGAGTTCCCGAGGTTTGCAAAGTAAAGAGCTAGAACTGGGGCTGCCCAGAGCTCTTCCGAAGCTGCTCTCATTTAGGTGACATGGACGCCTGAGACAAATTCAAAGGCCACATTACTTGGCAATTAGTTTAGTTAGGGGCTGGAAGGGGCACGTTTAGTATATTAAGTCCCCAAATATGTCATTGACTGTCCTTCTCCTAATCGGTTTGCCTAGCTATTTGCTGTGATGACCTAGCTTTTAAGAAGCTATTGATAATTTTAACCTGGTTGAAAGCTTAGCCAGATGGGAACCCTTGCCATTAGGTAATGGAGGTTAAGATGTAAATAATATTCTATTTTTCCATCGTTTTATTTTCTTTGAAAACTCTATCATTATCCTTTCATAGCAAATTCCTAATTTTCACAGAGGCTTCTTTTCTATTGTGTGTCGTGGAAGTTCACAGATTTGATTTCTTACTAATTCGAAGTTAAGAGGATTTTCTTTGAAGTGTATGTGGCACTGACAAGTAAGGAGACCCTGAAATGAAGGATACGTAGTGATGGTACAAACATAAAAATGAGAACGAAATCAAATAATTATGTTAAAGAGCAGCTTAGTGTGCCCCTGCTCCTGATCTGTAATATGCCGTGGTCAGTATCTTTTTCTGTGTCAATGGGAGCTCATTAAACGTAAATTCTGCAGACTAACTGAGCCATGCCATATTAGTGCTTGCCAAAGCTTGACATTTTTAATGCATTAATAATATGTCTGTAATGTAATGGAAAACTATTAATCACAACTGGTTATGTGCCAGAAATTTAAGCTATAATTGGCCACTTCTTGTCAAGAATGTCTGTTGCGCAGTCCTGCAACTGCCTAATATTCAAATATCTTGCACTCCTCTGCATTTTTCCTTGTCGGTTCTCTAAATTCGATCAATGGTGTGGTCCATAATTCTGTGTAATGACCATCATTATAATTCTGGTATACTTTAATGAGAATTCGTTATAATGGGATTGCTGTTGTGTCAGGAGATGGTGACAGGTTCACACACATTTCCTTACCATCCAAATTTTTCACATGCAAATGTGTATAGTCACCCTTCATTTTGTGGTTACAGTAAGGCAAAACGTGAATGAGGACAGAGGACCCAGGAATAAATGGATAAGGGGAATATCATTTATTGGTTAAAAAATGTGAAGACTGAACTCAGGAAGCACTCAAATATATACTTACAGTTACATTTTTAAAATAACATTAAAAATTAACACATAATGCTCACTCAGTTCAAACTCAAAGCAGTCCATTCCAGGTCTTAAAGATTGTATCATTCTTGATAAATGAACTACTGTATATATGAAACTAACAATCAAAATTAATAATTTCTGACGTAGTAGATTTTACACTGCTACAGTTGTAATGCCCACTTCCTCCCTCACCCTGGAAAGTGTTTATTTCCTCTTATAATAAAATGGTAAACAGTTGAAACATGCATCTAGGAAATGTAGATTTGTATCATTTTAACACCTTTTCAGATTATTACTTGTCAAATTGTTGGATGTTTCTGAAAATATCAACTTAAAATGACTAATGAATCTGAAAAAAGCAGAAGGCTGTAGTAGCCCCATCACATGCTTCTCTGTGATTTTTCTCTTTTTAGCTTAAGATTTCAAAATGTGCTTAACATAGTATAGTCTTTAGGTTACAAGGAAAAGGCAGATTCCAATCTGTAGTTTATACGTGTTTAGACAAACTGCTAATTATTGCTTCATAGGAACTCAAATATTCAACACTTTTCCTAATAGAAAATATCACAAATTGCAGCTGTATGATAACATTTTATGAATTGAATATAATGAAAATTGCACTTGCATCCATAAAGCAATTATTATAAATTACTTTGCTATGGAAACACAATTCAACCATCTGTTGGCATTTCATAGTCTCTGTGGCTTAGTTCATTTTAAGATGGTACATTATTTAAATATAATGAATTCCCTTCATAAGATTGTTTGAAGATGGTGAACTTCCATATTTCAAGTGTTTAATGTGAATTGAAGGGTCTGTAATGGAATTTTCCAAAACTATGGGCTTTTTTGTCCCTTTTGAATTGTTTAAAAAATAGTTAATTTTTGGACTATGAATATGAATGAACTAATTAAGCAAACGCACTTTTTTTTAACTCCTAGTTTCCAAATATTGGTGTTTGTTTAGTTTGTTTAGATTTGGACAGTGATCTCTAAAGAGAAAAGTTGCCAGTTAAACTCACTAGTGATTTCGTACCCATAGTTACATGGGCTGCTTTATCAGTTAACCAAAAGTACTTTTAAATAGTAATTTTTATTTTCTCTTTGAATTAGTGCCATATTATTCTGCTTCATGGCCTGTTAACTCACCCTCAGCTATTTTTATATGTGCATTTTAAATTGTGCATTTTACTATGGAGTTTTTAGTTTTAAAGCAGCATATAATATTCGCCTTTGGGACAAATTCTCTTCTGTTACAGAAAGTAACAGCACATGCAGATGTAATGGCTATAAAAAGACGTAAGACAATAGAAAATTCTTCTGAAAGGAAAATTTGCTCCTTTGGATTTATTTTTGAATATTTTTTTCAGAGAGCCAGGTTATCTTTATCACTAAATGCTACTAAACAAAGATGCTAAATTCTTCCAATATAATGAGCAAATCCACAGGGACAGACTCATGAAAACAATCCTGGTTTTCACTCCAGCTAACAAAAGCTAAGAAATATACAAGGAATTTGGAGATTTTTAGGGTCTCATTGCCAAGAGACAAAAGCCATACAAGTAGTTGTCATTCCTTTGTCATTGTTATAAAAGTGCTCATTTCCCCATTGTTCTCTTGGAAGATTTTCTAGCACTGCAACATATGAGAAATGTTTAAATCTAGCTACTTGCTCTCAGTTTTGTCAAGATGGAAATATAATTTTTGAAGCGAAAATCTGTAATTCACCTGGAACACACACATCTATCTTTGTTATGGAAGAGTTAAATCCTTCATATCGAAATTCTCCCCAACGTGAATGATTTCTGTAGTTTGCTCATTCTAGCAAAGCGGCAGAGTAAAGGTTATCCATATTACACCAATTTGCTTTATATTGCATCGAACCTCCAAAATGTCAACATATCATACATTTCGTAATACATTGATTCTGGGACAATAACTCTTACTCTTATTGTTTCTAAAAGGGTGTTGGTGCCAGAAGAAAAGAATGATTGATGGGAAACAGACACCGGGCTACAGACACTCATCCTTTCGCTTCGGATACTGACATCTCAGCGTGCCTGAGCATCCCCTGTGAGCTGAGCACACTGAGGATCACTCAGGGTTATCGGACGCACAACGGGAGAGCCGCCACTTTGCTAAATTATTCTCTGCAACTGGACATCTTTTACGAAAACCAAACTACACCCGAGTCTATTTAATAAATATGTTCTAGGACAAAGAAAGAGCTGCAAGTAGTTGTTACCGCCTAACACCCAAATATGTTAGGCTTCCACCAGAGTCCTCAATATACCTGAACACGCACAATATTCTACCCTTCACATTTGGTTTTGGAATCTGCTTTGTGGTCCCATCCTCTTTTTTGTTTTTAATATACAGACCTTCCTACATATAGACATATATATATGTATGTATCTGTAAAATAGAAACAGATCACAAACTGCTTTAGTTTCCTCGAAGATTATAAAGAATTTAGAGATGTATTTGTCAAGATTCCTCTCGATTCATGCCCTTTGGGTTACAGTGTCCTCAGTGATGCAGCCCTACCCTTTGGTGTGGGGACATTATGATGTGTGTAAGACTCAGATTTACACAGAAGAAGGGAAAGTTTGGGATTACATGGCCTGTCAGCCGGAATCCACGGACATGACAAAATATCTGAAAGTGAAACTGGATCCTCCGGATATTACCTGTGGAGACCCTCCTGAGACATTCTGTGCAATGGTGAGGCAACCTTTTTCAATAGAATATTTCATGTAAATGGGGTCTAATTGCATATGCATACAAATGTGGTGAGTAAGAAGGCTTAATTTATGCAATGAGCTGAATCTGCAGGTGGCAGATTTGTGTTAACAGGCTAGCTGCATTCTCAGTGGAGGCCTGCACTACCTGGAGTTCCAGTTCACACTCTTGATTGATGCACTGAAACTCACCTTCTCCTTCCTTGCAACTTAAAAGTTCCACTGAGGCAGGTGCACTACATATATTATAAAAGAAAAATTCCAGTTGAAGGTTAAATTTCAGAGTGGAGGCTGGGAATATGATTAGGACATATCTGTTACATTAAGGATAAAATCATTTGGCAAACCAACTTTAAAAACACACAGGTTTCTTAAAACCCATGTCTAAGGCCAGTCCCAAATTCCATAGTTCTAGGCTAGATTAGATTTCATGACTTTCTTCATCAGGAAGCCACTATGATTTGGAAGTCCTGGTTAGGAGACGAGTCAGAAGAAAAGCAGAGGAGACAGGGACTAAAAGCCTTGTGAGAGCTTTTGCAAGAAAAGTCTTATTTGCCAACTCACGCAACCCTTTATTTCAAGGGTCGCAGTTTTCTATGGGTAAAGATGACCATTGGAATGTTGAAAATATATTTGCTGAAAAGTAATGAGTTGGGACATACAAATTCAGATCTATCATTTGATAAGCAGAGTTACAGAATTTATTGTTCTCGTGGTGTATATAAATCTTTTTCTGGTGGAAAGTTAAATACTATGTGAAAAGTTAACGTTGGAGTGACATGTTGAATTTTCATGAAGGACATAGCTGACAATATACCTATGAAGTATTAGTAAAGAGATTGGAGATTAAAATGTATAAATTAATGAGCTAAAGAATTCAGACAGTGGGTTTAGTTGGTTTATGTTTTTTTTTTTTTTATCATGAGTGGTCTTTATTTAATACAAGTACTGAGACCTCATTTTTCTCCACATAACAGATATAATTGTATGGCAGATTTTAATAGTATTCTTACCTGACTTTATTATCTTGAACCTGGCCTGGCATTTTCAGGATAGTGAAACTATTAATCAAAGGAGCATCTGTTCACAGTCCCCAGTGAGTTAAATTAGCATAAGATCATCTTAGACCTAGCACTATAGAAAGAGTTTTGTACCAGGAAACAATTTTGAGCAATAAAGAGTGTTTTCACCTAAAAGCTAAGGGTTTGCCATTTTTCAGAAGTGCCTTTGGGGACTGGTTTGAATTATAGTCTAAACCTGATTTTGTGGAGAGTGAGAAAAAGAGCTTGGCTATTAGGTGTCACTATGACTAAAGTGCCCTGAAAGACTAAATATTTCAAAGAGAGGACCCGTCTCTCTGGAAGCCGGTATGTGCTTTGCAAAGATGTTGCATTTTAGAAACCAGAGACTTTCAGAGAAGGAGTTTATTCAAACATTAGCAAAACTATAATATGTGTGTAGACGAGCAGAGGCATTTGTTGGCTTTATATAAGCTTTGTAATAATTTCTCAGAAAAGGTCAAATTTAAGATTTCATTGCAAATCTGGGCTGAAATTGCTGTTTGGGTGATAGGTTGTGCAATGTTCCACTACTTATAGCAGAGTCCTGGGCCAATTTTTCATATTAAGAACACTCCAGCTCTATGTATTGCTTTATATGACACTTGTAACAATATGCCTCTTCTGGAGTTGTTTAATAATTTAAAGATCTTAGTAAAATAGCAAGTTTCTTTCTTAGGGAGCTTTTTTACCTCACGTAGTCCCTGTACGATGTTTTCAAGGTGTGATTTGTGTGTGCACCTTCCCTGATCTCAGCCTCTGGCCAGACAACGCTTGTTCAGTGCTGCTCCTGTCCGTCATTTGGAAGGGTTTGCTTGGTGTCTTCAGCATGCCCCTTTCTCTCATCCGCAAGTGGAAAGGGCATATTACGGAACTTCCCATGCCTGCCTTTCAGAAAGACGTGGTCTAAAGTCCTTAAGTCCATCCCTACCAGTCCACTGGCTAAATGATGTCAGAGATCAAATGGGAAAAAAGAATTGAAATCATATCCTTCACCTTTCTCAAGACATGTATAACATGTGTACTTTACAAGTTCACATGAAACTCCACAAGACAGTCTTTTAAAAGGCTGCATGTTAGTATGATAGAGACATTCAGAAGCCTTGGTGGATTTAAACTTGTCATTGAGCACAGTGGTTTTTCAAGGGAGGGTGTAAGGTTTGTGAGATGTTACCTATCAATGCTTAATTTGTATTCCTTAATATGCATATGATTGGTATAACAGATTTAATAATCTATCCTTTAAATGCACACTTTGGGACCATTCGTATGCATATCACGTGCCAAGTCAATGATAATGGTCTAATATAGCAACACTTCCTCTCTGCACTTTTGGATTTTCCATGAAATTCTTCAGCGTAAGGGTTCCTGACACAAGGCTGTAAAACTGTCTCAGGATGCTGTCATATCAGACCTGATTAGGTGCTCCTTAGTCCAAGGTCTAATGGGGATCCATAAAGTCATTTGTGTTATGACTTACATGTTCTTCCCTCCTTGACACTTGCGTCCATACCTGCTCCCTCAGAGTCGTTATGGCCTATTACATCAGGGCAGCTGCCACATACGCACAGCCACTGCTGAGCCCCTGTATGTAAATGTCCGCTGCAAAATGGTTTCAGTAATCACTTGTTCAGCTAGCGACGCCCTTATTAGCTGTGACTATAGAGTTCTGAGCACCGAGGGGACATTTGGTGAGAGAAATACCCTACAATTTGCATAGCCAATTTCTTAAATATAGAGTTGAAGTTCATTGGCATTGAGTTAAGACTCTGCATTGCTGCTTTTTGCATTTGCTTCATCATTATATGCCAGTGACTATCCATGCAAGTTGCATTTATTTTAATATAAAATGAAATTTTAGGGAAAAAAGGAGCACACGATTCCATTTAACAGATCTCTGCTTATTAACTCAGATGACATACTTAATAAATCTTCAGTGTAATTTTAAATTGTTCTATATTAATTGTATCAGTATTTATAAACAGTGGTTTTCCATAAACATGTATATGTATGTATGAGTTGTGTATATTGAAAACCATACATTTTCTTTTTAATTTAATACATTCTTTTAAAGTTGATGGTGGTTTAAAAAGACCTTTGTTTTTGTTAAGGGGGAAGAATCTGAGGGGTAGGGGAGGGTTAACCATACTTTTTAGGCTGTATTTGTATAGACCCTATCCTTTCAGCCACATTAAAAGCTTCAGGTAGCATAGCTTTGTACGGGAACACAGATCATCTAGTGACTACAATTTGTTTCAATTTGCATAAAGAGCAGATAACATGATCTGAACCTGTGTGTAAAGCTGAAGTGACAACACAAAGCTATGACTTGTTCTTTGTGTTTAGACAAACTTAGCTGTCATATCTCCACGTAACACCCCAGTGGCTTAAAAATGGCAAAATTATCTGCAATTATCTCTAGCCTGCAGCTCATTTTCTGGATAAGCTAAACAGAAGCTTTGAAAACAAGCCTACAGACAGAAGAAGTCATGTGTGTTTGTACAATTTATGGCACAGAAGTGCTGATGACTGTAGAAATGGAAGCCCTTGAGTGCTGCTATGGATTTCAGAGCCAATCAAAACTAAATTAGAAAACAAAGATTATTAAAAAGTCTTCCGTGCCTGTAATTTTGGCATAATATTATGAGGTGGACATTAAATGTTTCCCTTGGAGACTGTCAGCACCATTAATGCAGCATGCCTTTAATTACAAGTAGACTCATATTACTAAAAAATTGGAGAAAATAAAGTGCTCTGAGGTATAGTTAGTAATACCTTCATTATGTTTACTGAAAGAATTAAAAGAAAGAGTATAATTTTTCTAAATAAAATGTCAGAATTTGAAATGAAAATGGATTTTCTTTAAGAAATGTACTAATGTGTGCCTGTGCTGTCAATAGGCATTTATTCAAGTACCTTAGCAGGTCTACTAATGATCATTCCATATTGTGCTATTTCTAGATAGGTTCCTATTAGGAAAAGAACTTTAATTATCGTAAGCATTGTGGATAGAGCATATTTCATTATGTTCAAATGTAATTTACGAAAATAGTAGAAAGCTGCCTTGTTTTATGATTTCAAAGGAACACCATGGGATGGGTGAGTGGTAATGCATAGTCTCAGCGCTATCCATAACTTAAATTTCCGATTTGACATCAGATCAGGTTGCCATCTGGTGGCTATCAGGTGGCTTTTGAGAAATTAATTTAATAAACTCAGTTACATTTTCAATGACATGGAATTAATATCAATTTTCCAAAAATTGGGAATGACGTTGACTTATATAATGATCAACTGATCTTAAAAATACACTCTGTTCACATGAAACAAAATTCAATAAATGAATGAAGTTTTAATAACATCTTTCATTTGAACTGATTTATCCCTTAATTATGCCAGACTGGAATTTTTTAAAAAAAAACTTCAGTTCTTTCATTAACATTTCATTGTTATTAGTTGATTATTTAGACTTATTTCTTAGAAAAGTTTAAGTCATATTTGTAATGAATTAAATTCTAAGAAATCAGTTTTTCTGATTATGTCACTATATCAAGTATTTCTTTGTTGAGGAGCCTACAATACTTCCTTATTATCTATTGCAGCAAGTCTCAAGTATTTTACCTGCTTTTTAAATTTGGCTGCATGCAACCTTATTTCCCAGTACTTCCTATCAGGACCCTAGGGCATCTCCGGGGGATTTAAGGCTGGCAATCTGATTGGAAGGGGACTACTGGATTTGGGTTGAAGCTTCATTGGCACAGCATGCACGGCTTATGGGGGAGGCCTTGGGAAGGAGCTGATAAAGATTGTGGCGGGGCTAGCAAAAACCTAAAACCACCTCATGTCATTCATTGTTTCCGCTGTTCCCTGTGTGTGCGAGTATTCTTGTCTTTGTTGCTCTAATGCTTCCCAAGTATTATTGCAGACTACTGTGTGCAGAGTGAAGTGAATAGAGCTTTCAGCACATGCAAAACGTACTGGTGGTGGTGAGAATCAAAGTTAAATACTGTATGCTTGCTGCTGCCAAAGGAAGTGAAGAAGAGTCCTGAGCAAAATGAATACAGAGTAGTGTGCATGCAGGAAGTGGGAGAACAGAGAAGTAAGACTAGCACTTAGAATTTGTAGGTAAAACATTATTTTGCGGCATGTCAAAGGGCCACTTGGAAAATACTATCTGGGAGTCAAGTGCTTAAGGTTAAACAGTGTCAGAAAAGGAGAGGAAAAAAAGGCTGGGTGGAGCAGATGAACACACAGCATTTTAATGACAGCCTGGTGGCCTGGCTGGTAGTAGAATGACTTTTTATATCTGGCAGGATGGAAGAGGAACAAAAAGCCATAGAACCTGATGAACTTTATATATATACGTATTTCATGCATGCATATATATTTCATATATGCATATATATATTTATTAATTTAGGAGGTGCTGGAATATGCTGAGTAAGGTGAATATGGGTCATCTACTTGGAGCTCTGGCTTTACATAAAGATTAGGGGAAACATTTAACTGAATGCAAAAATGCAAGATTTTTACAGGTGAAACATTTGGCTTCAAAATAATGACTGCCTTATGGTGGGCTACTTTAAATTACATCCTTCAGTCCTCCAAGAGGTAACTTTATCTGCTCTTAATTTAGAGAAACATCATTTGAAAAGTGTGAGAAGTGGTGTCCTCAAATATAATAGTCTATCTGGACAGTTTTGGGGTCTATGGGGCATATTTTCCAGACTTTTGCAGGGCTTGCTCTGCTTTTTTTGTTATTATTTTTTAACACTGGTGTTAGGCTGGTGTCTTCATCCTCTGATTTTGAGGACTAGTGTCCATCACACAAGAAGACCCTCACCTCATGTCACCCCCTGTCTACCAGGACAAGCAGAAGGTATTCCTTTTGTTTGGCATAGCATGTGCACCTCTCCACGTGCTCTTACCCCACCTGTCCTTCGAGGTCTCCAGTTCAGATGTTTACTATATTCTGACTCTTTAACTGGATCGCTGCTCTTTAAGTGAGATAATATGCGAGAGAGCCACCACACTTGCTGATGCATAGTAGGAATTCACCAGAGACTGTACATCATATAGTTTTTATATCTCATAGCATTTAACATACTCCTAGACAACAAATAAATAATAACATGGTTTTTAGTTGATTAATTATCAATTGAGTGAATATACTACGGTCGTGTACTGCATAACAACATTTCAGTCAAGAATTGACCACTTCTACCATGGTGGTCTCATAAGATTATAATACCATATTTTTGCTGTGCCTCTTCTAAGTTTAGATATGTTTAAATACACTAATACTTACCGCTGTGCTACAGTTGCACGCAGTATTCAGCACAGCAACGTGCTGTGCAGGTTTGTAGCCCAGGAGCTATAGGCTGTACCACACAGCCCAGGCGTGTAGTAGGCCATGCCATCTGGGT
This sequence comes from Indri indri, assembly GCA_004363605.1. Taxonomy (NCBI): domain Eukaryota; kingdom Metazoa; phylum Chordata; class Mammalia; order Primates; family Indriidae; genus Indri; species Indri indri. The sequence continues at coordinate 32,863 of RJWJ010009444.1, forward strand.
TTGTGTAAGAACACTCCATGCCCAACACATCTCTCAGACCTTGTCCCCGTTGTTAAGTCACACGTGACTGCATTTGGTTACAAGAATGTTTTCTATTTCTTGAGAGATTTTTATCATAAACCTAAAATTTGTTTTTTCCTCTGAAAATTAATAAACAACTAGAAAAATTTAGCTTCTGCACTTGGGGAGCTTCTGATGATCTTCTCAAAAGAGAGATGGTAGAGGAAAAATCTATTGCTTCGTATTATATATAGTTTTTCATCCTTTTTTAAGTTTACTACTATGTTTCCACATTTATTTTTGTCATTATATAGTCTTCAAAAATATGATTTTAATAGCAATACATATTTTATACTATGGGTATACAATATTGTATTTAATTATTTTCCCTTCTTGCATTTTGGTGTTATTTCCATTCTTTTTTCTATTGGTTATAACGCTGTGTTGAACATATATCAAGATAGTCTTCTTTATCTAAACAGAATCTTCTTCCCCCATGTACCAAACCTCCCATATTAAATGAACATGTTTTTAGGATGTTGAGCTCATCGTATCATATTTTGTTGAGGCTAAAGGTAGGGCTATATTCCCATTGCTCAAGGATGGGATCACCACTGAATGGAATGGACCTTCCGTATGGCACTCATAGGGAAGGAGGTGCCATGAGCCTTAGGCAGGTCCCTTTCTCTAGGCCTTTCTGTTTTGTCTGTACATGAGAGTGCTGTCAGAGGCAAAAGGGAGACAGCTTTGGCCACGTGGTGGAGAGCAAAGTCAGGAGACCTCTTTGGAGCATTAAGCCGAAGATGAGTAAATTACACCTTGTAAACTATACCCGTGGCTTTAAAACTTGTTTTAAATTGATCCACGGTGAGAAATAGATTTTATGTTGGAACTCAGTGAACACACACTTATGCATACACACAAACACACACACACACACAAAACAAAAGCTTCACAAAATAGTTCTTACACTTTCTATGTGCCATGCCTTCTGCTATTTTTTCTTTATATTCCTTTCTCTTTCTGTAATTTAACAGATAATTGAAAAGTACATACTATCATGATCCACAAATCATATGTAGCATTGTTTTGAAACTTGAATAAATGGGAAAATACTGTACATATCATTGTATAATGTCCTTTTTAAAATTCAACATTATGTTTTGCGATAAACTATTGTATGCTATTCTACCATATGGATATTTCTTCAACCAGTCTTCTATTTCTAGACATTTAGGTTGTTCGGTTTTTGCACTTTAAGACTCTTGACCAGTGTTGTCAAATTGTCCACCAGAAAGATAGTTAATGATTTACACTTCCACCAGCATGTTATGAAAATATGCTTGTCATTAGATCCTTTTAAATACTGGACAGTATATTCCTAAATTTTCTTGTAATATAGGGCCTTACCAGATAAATGAGGGTATGGAGTTTACCCAAAAGAATAATGATAAAATTGTCTAATTCCCATCACCTGTTCTGCTAAGATTATAATTTTTAATAAATTTGACATTGATATAGGGACATATTTGAAGATGATATGACATTTTATTTTTTAAAGATTTATTCATTTATTGAGAGGTTGATTTTTAATACGTTTCTTGGCTATTTAAATGTATTTCTAACTGCAGTAGTTTTAACTCCTTTGTATTTTTTGCCCCCTTTCTAACTTTTCTACGGGCCACCAATTAAAAATATATATATAATATAATATAGAAGTATATGTATACGTATATAAAATATTTGGGCCTTTTATATAAACTCCACTTTTTGTTAGTTTAATTGGTTCAAAATATGAATATCCTTTTTGCCAGAAGAATAGATCTCCTTTCAGAGACTTTTCCACACTCTTCATTTTGTGGAAATGTTATGATTTTCTGCACTGACCTTTGGTGGCAGAGACATAAACGTAAGGCTAGGAAAGATTCATCTGCGTGCCCACTTCTGTCTTTTGTTCCTATTGTAAAAACTTTGCGAAGTTGTCATTTACCCTTAAGCAAAGCAGCATTTTTCACTTAGCATCAGTCTTTTAGGAAATAGTTGCATCCTGAAACATTTTCCTTATGTTAAGCTTCCGGTGTGAAATCTGCTTTGGTTTTAGTTCACCAGACCAATAGGTAAGCTGGTTTTTCATGTGCCATTTTTAAATTTTAGGGTTTCTTTTCTTACAAAAGGGGAAAATGATGAAAGTTGTTCCACAGCATAATATTTCCAAAAAACTTACTGAGATTGGCAAGTTGTAAATTTCTTCTCGTTTTGCTGGGAATACATAGATTCACATAGTATCTGTTCCATGAAAATTAAAGATGTGAGCTGAGGAAGAAACCAGAATTGGTTTTCACTCTCTGACCTACTTTGAAGCTGACTTCTAAAATATTAAATGAAGAATTGAACTGAGTATTGCTCTAGTAGAAAGAAACAGTTCTTTTGGTCCAGAGAGTTGATGTCCGTTGAGAGGTCCAGCTGCTGACATTATCATCAGGTCACGTATGCACAATGATTTTTCACCATCACCTGTAACTTTTTGTTTCTTTCCTATTACTCCCTTTTCTTTTTGGAAGTGATAAAATGAAGAAATCAAATACACTTTCGAACAACTTCTAAGCATGGTCTAAAAACTAATCTTGTGTTTCTGCAATGTTGTCATGGTTCCTCTATAGTGATTTGTTTGAGGGAAAGATTCATATATTGGTAGAAAAGATTGGACAAGTGTGAGGAATATGAAAGCTGCCTAGAAGTTAGAAGACTGTTCTAGAAAAAGCATTCTATATCTCAAAAAAAAGATATTTTAGTGCATGCATAGGTGCCAGAAGACATGAGTGTAGGATGTGTAAAATTGTAAATTGTCTGCCAGACATGGAGAGCTGAGATTGGTAGGTCATGTGAAGGTTGTACCAGAGGACCACAATCTTTTTGAAAGTGACATTCAAAAGCTATGGATTTCCTTGTAGGTCAGGGTAGATTGAGGTCATTCACATAATGGACCCTCCACACGCTCTCTCAAGAGAGAAGAGAATTCAGTGCATGTGCTCTGCACAAGTTACAGAAGGGGATACACGCATGACATAGAGAAAATGAGCTGGTGGCCAATATGCTAATCTGAGATTGGTGACTGATGCCTGGACCACTCCATATGGGTTTTTATTTCAAAGTTTAGAAAGACTAATCTTATCTGAGATGTTAGAGAGCATTCTCATCAATGTGAGAGAATTATCTGGCTCAGAATTATGTTCTATTTAGCCATCACAGGGTCGGTGCTTTTATAGTGCATAGCACAATGTGATGCATATAGTAGTACTTAATGCATGCTTGTTGAATTAAACTTGTACTGTATTTTTACAAAAAACATTTGGAGCTCATATTTATAAAGAACTTACATGGTGCCATGTACAGTACTAAACGCTTCGACTATGTTTGTTCTTGTAATCCTCAGTCCTATCTTATCCTTATTTACCAGATGAGGTGATTAAGGCATGAGGTTAAATAATTGTTCTAACTAAATTGGGAACAGGATATAAATCCAGGCACTCTGACACTGAGACTGTTCTATTCCCGCCCTAATTTTGTTTGCAGCATGTGGAATAAAACCATAGTGAAAACCTTTTTAAAAATCACATTTAAGATTTGGACTATGAGCTATGAATACTATGATTTTGTTATTTAAAAAAGCCTTTTATCTGAAATAACCTTAGAAAATTGGATTCTGTAAACAGTGTGCAGAATGTTGGAAATACACATTACGTGATGAGTGTCTTCATTCAGGGATAAGAGAACTGATCAGCAGTGTTTGTTTCCATTCTTGCTTTCTTTTCCATTAACGTGTTCATATAAATGGAAATAAGCTGTTAAAAATCATAGGGAGCAGAGTACATATTGCATTCACCATCTAAAACCAGAATAATAAGTCAGCAACTGTTGGCTAGTTAACAAAATCATATTCTTGTGGGTGAGGTGTTGAGAAAAGTAGTTAGCGTGGTGCTTTTGTTTTGTTTTTGGTTTTTTACAGTATCAATAACAACTGTTATCATATAGCCAACTGCCTACATGCTGTCTCTACTTGGATGTCTAGTAGGCATTTAAACTTAACGTGTTTATTATAGAACTCTTGATTTCTTCTCCTCAAATTTATTCTGCCTCTAGTCTTTCCTATATCTGCAAATGGCAACTTACATTCATCTAGCCACTCAAGACAAAAAATCTGAGAAACCTCCTTAACTCTTTTATATCCCTGGCAATACACACCATCAAGTCCTGTTAGCAAAACCTTCCAAATACATTGCAAATCCGACCACTCTTCACCTTCTCCACTGCTGACGACCAGGTCCCAACCAGCTTTGTCTCCGTGCTGGACTCCTGTGGTGTTTCCCAATTGATCTCCTGGCCCCCGCGTTTGCCTATTGTTCAAATTCACATATATTTTATATTTTAATATATTATATAACATATATAAAATTAAAAATATATAAATATTGTATGTAATATAATTTTTTATATATGTGTGTAGTTTTAAAGATCTGAGTCAGTCGGGTCCTTTCCTTAATCAATTTTCTCTTATAGCCCTTTGTGTCCATTCAAAATTATATCCCCTTCTTACTATTGTCTGGGAGTTTCTGTATGATCTGGTCTCTGCATCTCTCTACCCTCTGCCATCCTGCTCCCACCTTGCTCAGTCCTCTGTAGCTGTACCCTCTTTATGTTCCTCATAAAATTCAGCCTATTCCTGCCTCTCTACTTAGACCCCCATTCTCAGTATCTTCCCATAGTTTGTTCCCACGTTGTATTCAGGTCTCTCCTGGAAAAAAAAAAAAAAAAAAAACCTTCTCAAAGGGGCCTGTCTGACCGCCCTATCTAAAATACATCTCCTCTACGTCATTTACCCATCCGCCGAGCCTGCTTGAGTTTTCTTCATTGTACTTATTACAGGGGTAATAACAAAAATATTTAACAACTGAAACAGCATAAACACTGACCAAGCAGAAGAGATGTCTGTGGTTACTCCTTACTCCCACCTCCTGTCAGCCCAGGTATGAATGTCTGATATTTATTATATATTTGCTCACTTATTTATATCTCTCTTCCCCTTCAGAATACAAGCTTCAAAGGGCAGAAACTGTGTCTTGGGTGCCCAGTAAATATTGCTTGAATGAATGAATGAACTGTTAAAACAAAAATATGTTAATTTGGCCATAACATTCATATCAAAGATTATTGCTGTAATAAATACTCATAGGGTCTTTGGGTATATTATCTGTGCTGGAGGCCATTGATCTTAAAGGTCCTTAATCTTGAAGAAAATCATAAAGTATTTCTTTATTTTTAAAGACTATTTTTAAAGTAAATAAGCAATAATAAATACATGTACAACCACCACTTAGAATTAACAGTGGTAATATTGTTTTTGGTGGGATTTAAAAAAAATAAACAGACATTACTGACAGAGTTGAAATCATCTTTGCCCTGTCTCTTGAGCCATTCCTTACTGCCTTCTCCCAGCAGAAACCGTGTCTTGAATTGGGTGTATTTCCTTCTAATCCATGTTTTTATATTTCTTATACCAAACTTATGCATTCAAAAATAATACATAGTTTTGATTTTGGGTTTTTTAAGTGTTGCCATCCTGTAAAAACTATTCCATAACTTGCATTGTCATTCAACATTTTATATCTATATCTATTTCATTGTATAAATACATTTTTCATCAGTGGAAATTTAGAAAGTTTCCTTTTTTTTTTCTTTTTAGCTTTTGGCAATTACTAGCCACTCTACAAGAAAGATCATCGTATCAAACTCTTGCTCTGTATGTTTTGTTTTGTTTTTCCCAAGGTATGCACCCCAATGCCAATCTGTTGCAGTGTAGAGTATGGACATTTTCATCAAATGTGGTTGCACCACTTTGCATTCCTGCCAATGGATTGTAAGGATTCTTCTCAATAAGTTTTGTTTTATCTTGTTTACTGATATGTTTCCTCTTATTATGTAATTAAGTATATTTAAAATATCATGTTTCTCTTGTTAGCTGTCAGGACATGTATAGTTAGATTTTATGATCTATCATAGTAACCATAATTTCCTCAGGATTTTTGATAGAACTGTATGTACCATGGCTCTTAATCTCTCATCTTTGTTTTAATTATGTAATTGTAAATTACTTGGAAGTTGTATAATCATCAGTAATAAATATTCAGAATAGTGAGTCAACAGAAAGAAGCAATGGAATTTAGAGAAATAGACATTGAGCCAAAGTATAAGCAGACTTCTTTGACCAGTGGCAACAAATTTTAAGAGTGGCACCTTATGTCTGGCCACCTGAAATAAGAGGTATATTCTGACCTATATAGCTTATACAGAAATCACTATTTTAAAAATTGTTTTTAATACTTAGCCATATGTAATTTTTTCCAAATTCATTGTCTTCATTGCTAGACCTAACAATAGCCTTGTGGTGCTTTTAAACTAGAAGTCTCCTTGCTTACTTTGCAAGATGATATATAAATATTGCCTCATCCATCACTGGAATGACTTGTCTCCTAGATGAAAACCTGAGGGTGATGTGTAACTGTAATAAATTTGGACAGCAAGGGAAGGGTTCCATTTCCAATTAAAACCACAGCCAGGAAGTTTCCATTTAGACTGACAAGGGAGGTAGATCAGTACACATTTTGTACATTTTCTTGTTTTTTTAAGGAGAATTGAGGCTCCTTTAGGAGTAGCAACAGTAAGATTTTACACTCCTTTATGCCCTCCTAAGAAAGGGCCAAATGTCCCTTCTCAAGAGAAAGTTTCTGGGATCATTGAGTTTTGGATATTTAGAAACAACCTTTCAGAAGTAGAATGCCTAACGTGGGGAGTGCATGGCTTTAAGGATATTTTGCTTGGATTCAAACTGGTCTGAAGGTTCAAGTTCCAATTTAATCAAGTTATTTCACTTCTTTGTTCTGAGGAATAATGAGATAATGTACTTAGCATGGTGCCTGGCATATAGTATGTGCTCAACAAACATAAACTGGCCTTCCCCGGTGTTACTGATGGCACCTAATAACTAACTGCTTATGAGGTTCAGGCTCCAAGCCAGGTATTTAAAATCAAGACAATTTCCCAACTGTGATTTTAAAGTAAATGAAATGTATTCTAAATAACACAGAACTAAAACAATTACTCGTGGATGCAATGGCATTTGCTCTGAGATGATAATGGCTCAGTGTTTTAACAATCTCACTAGACATGCCTGAAAACGACATAACTATTTCTGAAAGCAAAAAAAAAGTTAACAAAATAAAAATTGCAAATAAATAAAAGTTCATTTTATTAATAACATTTTGGCATAGATTCATCGTGCTGGCTCTCATGGAGGCTTAGCAAGTGAGAGAAATTCCTTCATGGGAAATGGAAATGCTGGGTCCTAAATCAATTGTTTTGGCTGTCATATTATATATGTTATCCCCTTCCTCAAAAGCATCCAGCGGATCTCCGCCACATTCCGGATCAAGAAAACAAAGCATTGTTAGGTGAAGCCTTACCTGCGTAATTCCTGCTTACTTCCACTGCATTTTTTACATCACGTGATATTTCCGTACAGTGTGTTCAATCAGAGACACCAACAAGTTGCATTATCAGGGTGACTGTGAATTAGGAATCAGAGCCATTTCCTTGCAACGAATGTAGCTTTGCATGATGGTTTAAAGAGGGGAGAGCAGGCTGGATCTCAGCCTCTACCGACAGCTTGGCTGGGCTTCCTTGTGCTGGGCACAACCTGTTGGTCTCATGCATTACACAGACTTCCCAGTTAGAACTTGATCTTGTGCAGTGCTCACTCTGCATCCTGGAACAAGCACCACGAATGGAGGAAAAGCTGTTGTAGGCCATACAGAAACTTTACTTACACGACATTGAGTGATAAAAGTAGTAAGTGTTAATAATTTAGCTTACTTACTGAGCACTTACTATGTGGGAAGTTGCTGAGCCAGAGATACAAAGATGTGTAAGATGGACACATTTCCTAACCTCTTAGAGCTCATGACCAAGGCAGGGAGAAAAACGTTAAAACATCAAACAAGTACCAATAACTGTTACTGTGATAAATGTTTTAAGGAAGAAATTTAAGTACCTGTGAGGTTATGTAATCTTTATACTGGTGGCCCTAGGAGAGTAAAGACCATTTTTTCTTGAGGGAAGTCTGAATGTTGTCAAATGCAAGATTTGCTCAATCAATGATGTTTTTGGTTTTACATCTATATTCTTAAAGCTATTAAGTCATTCAACTTTAACATTGAAATTCCTACAGTTAAATGGCTTTGCTATCACAAGACTAGAAATCTACCCCCTAACTCCTTTTCCTCACTGAAATTGTGTTTTTAAGGCAATTTAAATGCAAGTTTTCTTAGCAATGCCACTGCCCTATTGTAGCAGGCAGTTTGCCGTAGCAATGCACTTACCGCTTCATTTTGTAATTATCAGTTACTAGTCTGCCTCTCATACCAGACTGTAAGCTCCTTGAGGACAGGAATAGAGCCTTGCTCCCTGTTGCATCCCCTGTAATTAGATGAGTGTCTGTTACATCGTGGGCCCTTAATATCTAATTGTGGAATGAAGAATCCTTCTTCCTGGCTGCTTTCCTAAATTTCTGCTCTCTCCACTTTTGAGCTTTCATTTTTATTATTGCCCCGCACTTATCTTTTCTGCCACTCGGCTTCTTCTTTCCACTGTCTTTGCCATCATTTATCCTATCAAAGTGATCTCATGCAGAATCCAGCAGAAGGTGACCCTTGGGGATATCTTGTGGAAGTATTTAGTGGTTTCTCTCCATTGTACATTCTCTAACTCGGTGTTTCCTCCAAACAGTTCAATTCTGTGCGTGTTTGTGGAATTCCTTGCTCTGCGGAGCCCTGTGCTGGGTGTAATGGGCGATAACAATGACAGGCCAGCCTCCGCCTTCAAGAAGCTTTATAAAATAAATAATTATTTACAAAGGAGAAGAAAATAAATGTTAAGCTAGAGCTAGATATAAAGAAGTATAAGAACACAGAAAGAAGCAATTCATTGCAAACGCAGAGGGATTAATGATAGCTTTATAAAGGCAGAAGCTTTGGGCTGAGCTTTGAGAAAAAAATAGACTACTCTGAGATGAAAGAAGTAATAGAAGGACATTCTAGCTTAAGGAAACTGCAAAGCCTCGTCTTTTGCTTCCCTTTTAGAATAATTTTCTTTTGTGGATCTATCTCAGTGTTATGACTGTGCTATCCATGAATTAATCTAAATCCTGCTTAACTGGCCTTATGTTTTCCAATATATAATACTGTAGCATCATTTCTTACACTTGGCATATTCCCCTCCTCTAAAACCTATCAATCATTAAACACAATCATGTAGGTTAAGATGTTTTATACAATGCAAAGTACTATCTAAAAGAGGAGGAAGTGCTACACAAAGGTAACTTGCTGTAATTCTTATTTTGTATTTATTTGCAAGCTCGGTGATCACGAATTATAGATACTTCCAGATGATACAGAGATTCAGTTCAGTAAATATTTATGAAAGCCCAACCACATAATTTTGGACAAGTTAACCTATTTAATCTTCCTGGGTTTCAGTTTCTTTTGCATGGTCTTTGTAAAGATTGACTAAAACAATTGGCTTTGAAACCTAATATACAATACAAGAAAAAGCTACTCTTAATACATACCAGACCCTTAGACTGCCCCAAGCCTTTGCCTATCAAAAACTTTGCTAGAGATATGAGACTTAGACAATTGAGATATATAGCAATACACACAGATGGGTAAATGTCGAAGTTTCTGGTACTGTCAATAAGGATTATAGGTTCGAGTGTCCCTGTTTAGTGATGGGAACAATCAGAAGAATCACAATGAGCATAGAATTCAGATACAAGAAACGTAGCTTGGCTTAAGTCTGTAATTTCTGACATTCAGAGGGCCTTCTGTACTCTCAGCCGAAACCTCACTTTTCCCTCTTCTCCCCAAATACTGATTTATGATTATATGACCTTTTCACTGGTACACTGGACTGTTGGTTTTACCATTGTTTTTCAATAAGAAACATTTATAAAATTGCTTAAATTCCTTCTTATTTGATTTGCTCTGTAATGTTTCTGAACAAATCTTCGTAACTCCATGAGTCTGCCTGCAGTCATCCTTACGGTGGCATAAATTTAGGCATGATCACTGAGAATAACTTTATTCTAGAAGAATCTGTCCATAAATGACAAGATTAGAGTTGAGATTATATATATTATATATGATTCATTATTATCAATGTTAAAATTTCTAAAATGCCTAAAGATCAATTATGCTGATAATTCATATTGTATAAAAATAACATGAAAATAGTTTCATCTATCTTGAGTCGTGTTAATCCTAATATATAGGTAGAAAAGCCCCATTTAATAAATGAGGAAACTGAGATTTGAAAAGGTTAAATGACTTGCCCTATGTCACAATAACTAATAAAGTTTAGTTGTTAGATTACCAGATATGTTTAAGACTATAATAGTTAACTTTTATTGAGTATGTTATACAAGGCACTAAGTACTTACCATGTATTAATTTAATCTTTTAATGAAAACTTGGACAGATTTCAGAGGATGTCAATATATTGTCCTTGAGTTTCCAATATTTTTAAAGTCATTCTTTTTTTTTTTTGATGTACATACTGTTTATTAAGTAAGCATTTGGCAAAAGAACTTTGCAGTCATTGTTGATGCTTCTTATCTTGGATTGTCATAGGCTTATGAAATATTTCCAGAGAAATAATGCTGGAACAGATTCCTCTGGACACCATAGGATCAGAGGCATTGGGCTAGACAAACTGATACCAGAAAAGAACTTTGAGATCTGGGGAGGAAAAGTACCCTGTAATTTCACAGTATACTAATGGGAGCTTTACTGTGAAACTAGGGGATTATTCATGCAGTCGCAGTCTGAAACGAATAAGGCGAATCTCCTATGTTGCTCTGCTGGTGTCCCTCCCCACCACAACCTTCCTTCCTTCCTTCCTTCCTTCCTTCCTTTTCCTTTTTGTATGAAATTCCACAAACAGAATAGGAAATCATTGACAAAGTTCTCATTTTCATTTAAGAATAATGTCCAAAAAATACCTCAGCACTAGCTTCTAATAAAAATAATTTCAAGAAGCTGCAAATTTATGTCTATAATTAGCTATTTAACCTATGTAAAAAGACACTATGTCCAGAAAAATATTTTTCTGACATACAAATCCTATTTATGTTTAGTATTCTGGACAGTTTAAAATATTTCTCTCTCTCTCGGTAGAAATTTTCCATATCTTTACTTTAACTTGACAATATGCTTCTGTCTACACCTGCTCATGAACATCTCTGCTCCCTTGAGGAAAATAGAAGTGGAACTACTTTGTGGTGACATTTACCAAGGACAACAAAATAAGCCCAGTGGTAAATCTGTCTTAAAATAATCATATTTTAAATTGCATCCTGGACGAACATAAGAATAGACACATTATATAATATTTTTCCATATCTATAGCAATATCTGTGATTTCATTCCTATTTGGCTCAATTCTCCAAACTCAGGACAGGTTCATCAGTCTCTTAACCATAGACGACGGCTGATTCATAGAAACAACATAGCAAAACAGCTACAGAAATATCTTGAAAAACTGGAGTTTTGATGATCTCATGACATTTTGAGAAATTGATCAAATTGGTCACCAGTCTAAAATACATACCATGTTTTTGATAGACTAAAATTTGCTGAAGATATCACTAAGTCCTCCATATGTAGGCTAGCCTTTTTCTGCTAAATCTGCACCCACATTTATTAGTATAGTAAAAATAAACTAGCCATTTCAAATAGTTTAATCTACACATTATCTGATTCTCTAGTCTTTGTATCAAATTCTGTTTGCTTGAGTTTGTAGATATTACAAAGCATGATGAGTATTTTCAAGCTTCTTGGTAGATTTCATTGTGATAATGAAATCCTGTCGGGTATACATTCCTGTAAGGTCTTGGCCATCTGTGAGAAAGCAAGCTTATAATTGAACAGAAATCCAAGAAAATTTGTATGGAGAAATACTAGTTCTGAAAGGACTGGCCCTTGGCCAAGCTAGGAGGTAGCAGCACTTCTATTTGCTGCCTACTCTTCCCCTGGTCTTTGGAGCTCTCCTTTGTGGGTTCCACTTTCTCTCTGCCTTAAGCAAGAGTAGGGGACCTCTAATGGTAAAGACTTTAATATGAATAGTTTATACTGTTATCCCTTCTAGAAATATCTGCATTTTTATAGGATCTCACAAGAAGTGAATGGTTACTCAATAATGAAATTTAAAATGGTAAGGTGTATATTTTAAGGCAAGGAGTACTTTGTACTTTATCCTTTGATACAATCAAGACACCTTGCACTAGCCTACTGTATCAGTCAGGGTTAGTCACTCATTAAGACTACTGTCTTCTCTGCGACCAGAGAAGCAGAACTAGTAGGCTATATATATTAAGAGTGTATTGCAAGGAACTGGTTTATGTGATTGTAGAGACTGGCTAGGCAACTCCAAAATCTATAAGGCAGGCTGTCTGGAAGGCAGGCTGGAACTCTTGTGCATAGGCCCAAGCCGTGGTCCACAGGGGGAATTCCCTCTTCAGGGAAGCCTCAGCTCTATTCTTAAAGCCTTTTAATTGATTGAATGAGGCTCACTCAGATTATCTTGGATAATCTCCCTTATGGAAGGTCAACTGATTATGGACTTTAACCACATCTATAAAATATCTTCACAGAGACACCTAGATTAGTGTTTGACTGAATAACTGGTGACTGTAGCCTAGCCAAGTTATACATCAAAAAGACTAACACATCCGCTTTTTAGAAATACTAAGAAAACCATTTTTAAAGCAGATTAGCTATTTAGGTTTCTTACATAAAATATATACTTTATTATAACCTAAAGAAATGAAATTGAAAGGAGATGGGAGCCTGAGGAAGATAAATAAATTATTTACTTTTTTCTTGGGCTGTGTCTATGTCCTGCTTAAAAATTCAGGTGAGTGATGCATTTCAGTACCCATGCAATATTTTATTTATCTTTATGATCATCTGTGGATGCTGACTTACTAGGTTAAGGGAAGGCTGTTCAAAATTGATTAGCAGTCTTAATGAATGACAAATCAATTAATTACAAGCAAAAAATTCATTGTTACTGATGATACTGGGAAAAATACTGATTATTTAAATGGAAGATTTAATATCATTAAGATTAATAACAACATAAAAACAACATAATTATTGATGCTGATAATTGAAACCAGTTGGAAATGATTTAATTGGATGGGCCGTTTGGTACCATTTATATGTTTTGTTTTAAAAGTAGCTGTTATAGGTCAGGTTCCAAAAACACGTAATTTATCAAGCTACCATTGCTGAGCCCAGAATCAAATGCAGGCAGGCATTTTTCACACTAAAGGACATATTCAAGCTTGCAATTCCCTTCCGTTTTCCTTCCTTGGAGCTCTTTAATGAGAATAGGAGATTCTAGTAAGGAATACATCCCCCATACCCTAACAACGGGACCATCAGTGCTTGTAGCATCATACAAGTATTTAGTGTCCCAACCCACATTTTAATAAGACAAAATTTCACTGTGTTGAAATCTAGCCCTTAATATGTGATAAAATCAGATTGACTGGTCTTATTTTGCCAGGTCAAACCCAGATACATTCCTTAGCATGACATTTTCTGTATTTCAAATCAATATCACATTCAGTGCCCTTTTTAATATTTAAAAATATTAATGGCTGAGTTATTGATATTTAAAAATTCTCAGTAAATGTTTTCCATTTTTTCTCCCTGTGTATATATTTATAATTATAACACTTGCTAATTTTCCCTGTCCATTCTGCATCGGCTCTGAGTTTTGGAGTTAGATTCCTTCCATCTCTCAGCAAATAGCTTTTCCTCTTGCCCATGCCCTTTCTCCTTCTTGTCAAAGCCATTGGCAGAAGACACTGAAAGGACCTTTAGGACTGGGGATTCAGGTTTTCCCCTTTCAAGGGGGCTGGCTGACTCGAAGACTCTGGGTTCTTTTTCAGTCTCACCAGCAGGCAAGAGCTGCCATCATGTGTCCCAGCAGGGGTCTTAGAAGCTTCCAGGCATCCTGCATCAAGCCTCCATTGGGCTCTGTGACTGCAGTTGTCCTCAGTATTAGTCATGAACACCTGCTGCATTTGTCGCTCTTAACTCCGTTTCTCCTTTGTAGACAAAACTGCCTATCTACCCTCTGAAAACCCACAGTGTAGCTGGAGACTCTGAAGTGACAATTGTTAACCTTATCCGAGTCAGTATGTTTTCTGAAAGCTGACTATAGACACCACCAATTTTCTAGCCTCACATTCACATTGGGACATAGAATACTTGTTACCAACAGCCCGGAATTTTTTTTTTTTTTTTTTTTTTTTTTGAGATAGTTAAGTGAGAGATCTAGGAGTCTTTAGAACAAAATATTAACTTACTCTTAGTCTCTTGTTTCCTTTCCATTGCCAATTTGACAATCTATTATATATATATGCTATTTATTCACTTCGGTTGCTATATGCTATTCAGATAACCACCTGACAACATATGCCAAGCATTTTGCTCCTTGCTTGTTTAATCCTCAAACAGTTGTATGATGTAGGTATCATTGTCCTTGTCTTACACTTGAGAACACTGTGACTCAGAGAAGTCAAATAGTTTTGTCCATCATTACAAAGCTAATGAAGGCTGAGGTGAGATTCATCCCTAATTTCAACACCTGTACTCTTTGCCAAGGGAATTCTTGGGGACCCTGTAATAATGTATAATAATTGTTTAACATTTATATGTCAGGCACTATCGTGAGTCTTTTACATGTGTTAACTCAAAACTACCTCAAAGATTAGGTACTGCAATTGCTTCTACTTTTCAAATGAGGAGAGTGAGGCATTGGAAAGTTGTGTAATCCCTCCAAAGTCACACAATTAGCAAAATTCTTGGCAGTCTGTTTTCTGACTCCTTATGTTTAGCCTGTATACCATAATGTGTGAAGTCAGTCTGCAGAATACAAGACTTAAAATTGTCTTTCTGCTGTCCCTAGGAAAGAAAAGCGACCAGTGGTTTGGTTAAAGCATTATTGGAATGTGGCAAATTTTGGCTTTGCTTTTAAAAGTTGTCTTAAAAAGTAATGGAATTTTTATGAAATCAATTTGATTAAGAGTTTGCCTTAAATTATAGACTGCTTGTCCCATGTGTCACTAGGGACTCTCATAAACATAAATTCACTAATTTATACTGGATAAACACCAAAAAACCTAGCATTTTTAAGGCAATAGTTACTTGGGAGAATTTTTGTGGTATGGGAAAATAATTTTTCTTGGCAAACTCTAAAGTAGAGAATTTGGTAGTGTCCTTCTGCAATCTATGTGTTGTGAACTTCACTCTTGAGAGCAACTACCTTTCTAGAGAAATCACCTCATTCAGAAGAGACGACTTTTCTGCTTCTGGGTTGGTATGAGATTGGTACAAGATGCCACACTGAGAGTTCATTCTTTGTCCTAGAAAAGACATTTTGGCTTTAGAATTTCCTTTTCTACATGGAATTTAAATTCCACCAGAATTTTCTGATCTTGATTAATGAAAGTGTTTCACTAGTCAATGATACTATTGAGAGAGGAAAGTTGAATTCTGTACAGGAATAGTATGGCATAAAAAGTAATGTGTATTGTATCTCACAACAGAAAGATACATCAGGATTGTTTTTATTTAATCTTGAGATTTCAGTGATCTAAGCAAACAGGAACTGTCAACTTAATCCAATCACTAACTCAATGTTTTATTTAAATATTAATAATATCTCAGTTAGAATCATCTAGATTGACTTAGTGATGGCCATTCATTGAATGTCTGTTTCATGCCACATTCTATTTCTGTTCTTTACAACAACTCTATAAGGTTATCTATTATTATCCCCAATTTATAGATGAAGACAGAGTCAAAGAAGTTCAGGTTCAACTTGCCCAGGGACACATTGCTGATGTTCAAACTGAAATCCCTGCTCTTTTCACTGTGGAATGTAGCATTTTGGCTGGATGTTTGCCCATTAGTTTATTGTGCTAAAATATCCATGTCTTTTTGCTTACTTAATTCCTTGTTTTTTGTCTCCCTCTTTTTTCCCTGATCCTTTTTGGAAGTTCTTTAGTTCTTATGTAGAAGCTACAAGGCTACTTTTATTGGTAAAACTTTCCCTGACACCCTCCTCCACCCCGACCTGCCAAGATTCAGTTTTATGATCTTTCAAAATGTTCCCATAGATTTGCATATGTTGAACCATCCCTGCATCTCTGGAATGAAGCCCACTTGGTCATGATGGATTATCTTAATAAGCACCTGGATTTGGTTGGCTAGAATTTTGTTGAGAATTTTTGCATCTATATTCATAAGGGAAATTGGTCTGTAGTTTTCTTTTTTTGTTGTGTCCTTTCCTGGTTTTGGTATCAGGGTTATGTTGGCTTCATAAAATGTGTTGGGGAGGAATCCATCCTTCTCAATAATTTCTGCAGGATAGGCACCAGTTCTTCTTTGTAGGTGTGGTAAAATTCGGGTGTGAAACCATCTGGTCTGGGACTTTTCTTTTTTGGAATGTTTTTTATTGCTGTTTCAATTTCTGTCCTTGATATTGGTCTGTTCAGGAATTCTGTTTCTTCCTGGTTGAGCCTAGGGAGGCTGTGTTTCTCTAAAAATTTGTCCATTTCCTCCAGCAATCCCATTACTGGGCATCTACCCAAAAGATCAAATGATACTCTATGAGAAAGACACCTGCACCCGAATGTTTATAGCAGCACAATTCACAATTGCAAAGATGTGGAAACAACCTAAGTGTCCATCAATACATGAGTGGATTAATAAAATGTAGTATATGTATACCATGGAGTACTATTGAGCTTTAAGAAACAATGGTGATATAGCACCTCTTGTATACTCCTGGATAGAGCTGGAACGCATTCTACTAAGTGAAGTATCCCAAGAATGGAAAAACAAGCACCACATGTACTCACCATCAAATTGG
>RJWJ010009445.1:0-31417 GCA_004363605.1 Indri indri
GAACTCCTGAGCTCAGGACGATCCGCCCGCCTCGGCCTCCCAGAGTGCTAGGATTACAGGCGTGAGCCACCGCGCCCGGCCCCTTCTTAAAAATTTTAACTTTCTCCTTTATTCAGAATATTCATTCTGATTGCCTTTAGGTGGTGTTCATTTAGCCTGTGTTTTTAATGGCTGGCTTTCCTCATGGAATTGTTTAGGATGATATTCCCTTGCAGTTTTCTTTCCATAGTATGTGGTGTCAATCACTTAATGATTTAAGAGTATTTCTAGAGGGAGGGTATCTTTCATAGATTATATTTTTGAAGGGTTGTGCTTCTTTGTAAAGTATGCTTTGGGAGTGTAAATGTCAAAATAATTACTACTTTTGGAATATCACAGAGCTGTTTTAGGCTGAATGAGAGAATCACTTTAAAATACCTTAATCGTTGTGAAAGGATGTGTTAAAGAAATACAAAGCATATTCTTATTACTAATATGCCATCACATATTTATATAATCACTTGGATTCTCCTTCCTTTTTTTCTGGTTTATTGGGAATATTCTAAGAAAAGAAGAGTAACCTCTTACTGGCTTCCCTTTAAATGAATTATGAACTCAAGGCCATCTTCCTTGAACATAGATTTTTTTTCTGTTTCTGTTCTCCAGAGGTTCCTTGGAGGTCAGACAGCTATTCTAATCCCTCAACTTGGGTTGCTGTTAGGGGAATACTTGACTCTCCCTGCCTCTTTTGCTGAGCTAGAGTTCTTATAAATAAAATCTAGATTTTTTTATGGACTGGCATTGTAAGTTCCTTGGAAAAACAAGTTTTCTGAGAGGAGAGCTGGTTTTTTCTCCCAGTCTTCTAAAGGAAGATGAAGTAGAAAAAGAGGCCAGGCATAGTGGCTCATGCCTGTAGTCCCAGCACTTTGGGAGGCTGAGGCAGGAGGATTGATTGAGGTTGGGAGTTTGAGACCAGCCTGGACAACATAGCAAGATCTTGTCTCTACAAAAAATTTAAAAAAAAAAAAAAAGATTAGCCAGGTGTGGTGGTATGTGCCCATTGGCTCAGCCTCTTGGGAGGCTGAGGTGGGAGGATCACTTGGGCCCAGGAGTTTGAGGCTGCAGTGCGCTATGATTGTACCACTGCACCTAACCCAGGTGACAGAGCATTACCCTGTCTCTGAAAAAAAAAAAGAAAGAAAAAGGAATCTTACTTGTTCTCATGGTGTGGGCTGAAGCAAATGAGGTGAGCAGGGAATAAAGACTGAAATTGAAAAGCCTTGCTAATGCTTTTGTGGAACTGACAAGCCTAGGAATCAAGTTTCTAGGCCATTTAATCTGTACCAGCACTCTCGTGGCTTCTCGCTAAGGGCAATATGACTCGTATGGGGGTAATGCTTCTCTTTGGCTTTTTTAATTAATAATTTACTCCCCCCATCTCCTTTTTAAGTCCTTTCTCTGTTATACTGGTCCTTGAGGGAGGCATGATTCCTTCTTCATCTTTGTATTCTCAGCACTTGGCATCACGCTTTACATGTAATAAGTGTTAGGTAAATATTTGTTGAATCTAGTTATTGCATACTATCTACTCTTATTCTTGATCTTGTTGTAAAAAGGACTGTTTTCTTATTTTAGCCTTTCTTTGTTGTTGATTCTTTTTGGTAAAGCTCTATATTCTGTCATTTAAGAAGCTGTATACCAAGTGTCTAGCACTCCAAAAGTGAAACCCAGTGGTCTATGTAACCAACACTAAACTCCAGTGAACCAATAAGTAAGGCTTATAACTGTTTTAGAATGCTGTCGATTGTAGGTAGCTTTTTTTTTTTATTTCAGCATATTATGGGGGTACAGATGTTTAGGTTATGTATGTTGCCCTTGCCCCCCACCCCCATTTCCGAGCTTCAAGCGTGTCCATCCCCTGGATGGTGCGCATTGCACTCTTCGTGTATGCATATACCCTTCCCCTCCTCCCCCTCTCTCCTCCCCCCTGCCCGACATCTATTAAATGATATTCTTATATGTGCACTTATGTGTTGATCAGCTAATACCAATTTGATGGTGAGTACATGTGGTGCTTGTTTTTCCATTCTTGGGATACTTCACTTAGTAGAATGTGTTCCAGCTCTATCCAGGAGAATACAAGAGGTGCTATATCACCATTGTTTCTTAAAGCTGAATAATACTCCATGGTATACATATACCACATTTTATTAATCCACTCATGTATTGATGGACACTTGAGTTGTTTCCACATCTTTGCAATTGCGAATTGTGCTGCTATAAACATTCGGGTGCAGGTGTCTTTTTCATAGAGTGTCTTTTGTTCTTTTGGGTAGATGCCCAGTAATGGGATTGCTGGATCAAATGGTAATTCTACTTGTATCTCTTTAAAGTATCTCCATATTGCTTTCCACAGAGGTTGTACTAGTTTGCAGTCCCACCAGCAGTGTGTGAGTGTTCCTATCTCTCCGCATCCACGCCAACATTTATTGTTTTGGGACTTTTTGATAAAGGCCAGTCTCACTGGAGATAAGTGATATCTCATTGTGGTTTTGATTTGCATTTCCCTGATGATTAGAGGGTAGCTTTTTTTAAAATTTCAAAATATTAAGGGGGTACAAATGTTTTGGGTTACATGGATTATTTTTGTAATGCTTGAGTCCCAGCTATAGGTGCACCCATCACCCAAATAGTGTTTCTAGTACCCATTAGGTTGGCTTAGTCCACTTCCCTCATCGCCACGACCCACTGGTTGCTTTCCACTGGGTTTTACTTCCCACTTGTGTGCTCATTGGTTAGTTCCAATTTCACAGTGAGTACGTGTGGTGTTCGTTTTTCCATTCTTGCTATATTTCACTTAAGAGAATGGTCTCCAGTTCCATCAAGATTGTTGCAAAAGGTATTAATTCATCTTTTTTATGGCTAAGTAGTACTCTTTTTTTTTTTTTTTTTTTTTTGAGACAAAGTCTCACTCTGTTGCCCTGGCTAGAGTGAGTGCCATGGCGTCAGCCTCGGTCGCAGCAACCTCAAACTCCTGGGCTCAAGCGATCCTTCTGCCTCAGCCTCCCGAGTAGCTGGGACTACAGGCATGCGCCACCATGCCCAGCTAATTTTTTCTATATATTTTTTTAGTTGTCCAGATAATTTCTTTCTATTTTTTTTAGTAGAGACAGGGTCTCGCTCTTGCTCAGGCTGGTCTCGAACTCCTGAGCTCAAACAATCCTCCCGCCTCAGCCTCCCAGAGTGCTAGGATTACAGGCGTGAGCCACCGCGCCCGGCCTGAGTAGTACTCTTGTAGGTAGCTTTTATCTATCAATACACTGTTGAAAGTAAATCGTAAGATTTTCCACGGTGCTGATAGAAATCTCATTCCTTGCCAAGTGAGCTATTTCTTTGTCCCCAGGAAACTAAAAATTCCATGATGTATGTGAATTGCACATACCTGACACTTCTATAAGACACCAGGTTGGCCTGAGGTACGTTATTTTGAGAAGTGAAAAGTAAACCAGCATTGGCCGGGCGCAGTGGCTCATGCCTGTAATCCTAGCACTCTGGGAGGCCGAGGCAGGTGGATCGCTCAAGGTCAGGAGTTCAAGACCAGCCTGAGCAAGAACGAGACCCCATCTCTGCTAAAAATAGAATGAAATTATCTGCACAACTAAAAATACATATATAGAAAAAATTAGCTGGGCATGGTGGCGCATGCCTGTAGTCCCAGCTACCTGGGAGGCTGAGGCGGGAAGATCGCTTGAGCCCAGGAGTTTGAGGTTGCTGTGAGCTAGGCTGATGCCACGGCACTCTAGCCAGGGCAACAGAGCCAGACTCTGTCTCGAAAAAAAAAAAAAAATAAACCAGCATCAAAGCTCCAAAAACTTTTTCGATTTTTTGGTAAAAAGACTTGAAAGATATGGATATATGATAGAACGGGAAGTAGTATAAGTAGTATTTGGTAGGCAAGGAGACCTGAATGATAGAAGCCCCTGATTTTACTTTGTGAATTTGATTTATCTAGTGAAAATCCCTCTCTTTCAGGCCTCAGTTTTGATTTGTAGAAGCATAATGAAGTGAAAAGAACACTACCCTAGGAGGCAGAAGACCTCCTTATAAGTCTTCATTCTATAACCTTGGGCAAATTTCTGAAATCTGGGCCTCAGTTGCCTCATCTATGAAATGGGTTTAATAAAGCCTTATGTGCTAACAATAACATAATTATTATATATTACAAAAGGCAGTTTTTATTAAACTACTACTTTTTCTCAGCCACTACAGTTCTTTGAGGTAAATACTATTATTATTATATTATTATCCTCTCTATTTTATCGATGAGGAAATTGAGGCTTAGAAAGGTTAAAATAGCTTCTTCAAGTTCACAAGCTAGTAAGTGACAGAGTCAGGAGTCAAGCCTCCTCTGCAGTATTACAAAGGCTACTGTTCTCTACTGCCTCCAAGTCGCTTAAATGTCTCATGTTGCTGGAAGACTAACCAGGTGATATTTTAAGGTCTCTTCTAGATATAATTTCTACAATTCTTGAATTCTCCCTTATGAACTATACTCCGCAAGTTTATCATGTAGCCTTCTCTGGTTAACTTAGTTCATTGCCATTTAAATGTTTAGTATTGGCCTTTTTGGGGATACAATTGGAGTTGGCTCTAAATAGCAGGAAGCGTGATTTTTAAAATTATGTTAACTCTCCACTTCCATCTCAAGTTCAGACCTTGAGATTTTCACACATTTAATGATGGGTGATTTACCTTTAAACAATGATAAAAATACTCTTTGAAATTGTTTTTGGAAGGCTTCTCTGCTGATTTTCTTCTCTGGGTCTGCTTGCCCTCCTACCTGTGCTGTTACCCCTGGTTGTTGGTGTTTTCAAACAAATCCATCATTGTTTCAGCAAATCTGGATAAACTATAAAACCCAAGTGGCTGAGCTATACTGTGTGTGTGCCTGCACGGCTGTGAGCTCTGTAGATCATATTTCTCTGGACACTCATGAAAGAAGGATACTAAATCCTAGAGGATTTTCTTTTACGTTATATGTAACCTCTACCTCTGAATTTTGTCCTTCAACCAGTGGAAGTTAAAATAAATTAATATTTAGAGGTGCTACTCTAAGAATAGACCAAGTGTCAGCACTAGGTCAGGACCGCTAAAGAAGTACATCCAAGAAAATGAGGCTAGTGTAGCTGTAACTTAGAAACCACAGCAGAGTGTGACCAGATTCTTGTGGCAAAGATAAAATGAGAAATGTGGCTTTTTAAGACATTGGAAAATAATGATGACAGAAAAACAGACTGAAATCTGAGAATTCCTATCAGAATTGGGAACCATTCTTCACAGGCTAAATTGATAGTTACTACACTGTGGCATCAGGGAGCTTGACCTCCCCATACTAATATAGAAAAGAATAATACTCTGTGGTCTTGGTTGGTAGGCCCAGGAAGGCTCTTTCTTATGATCAAATGTCTTGTTTTTGTTTTTTTAAATGATCATTTTAGTTTCTTGGTGAAGTTTTTATGGTGACTGTTTTGGTTGCAAGAAAGAAAGCACACAGATTACCTTCATTGATGGAGGTTTATTTTAAGGATACATGAGAACATAGGGCAGCATCCATTTGTTTTTGAGCACCTACTCTGTGCCTATATGTACTAGGCAAGGGGAAGGTAACAGTGAACAAGACAAATGAGGTACCTACCTTCATGGACCTAGTGTTTTAACGAGAGAGATAATCAATAAACAAGCAAATTGATGATGATGAGAATAGCTAATAGGTACTAAATAATTACTGTGTGCTAGGCACTGTTCTAAACATATAATATGTATTATCTCATTTAATCCTCACAATACTATGAGGTATAGGGTATTAGCATTATCCTCATTTTACTGATTAGGAAATTCAGGCACATAAAAGTAACATCCTCAAGGTTATGCAGCTGGTAACTGTAACAAGATAAATAATAAGAAAATAACCAAGGTAATGTAAGATATAGGATGGCCAGAAAAGACCTCTTGGAGGAGATGACATTTTAGGGCTCATCCCATCAGAGAGCCAATAACTGAGCTCAGAAGGTGTCTCACCTGCTCTTTGTCCACCTTGGTTTTCTAAGCTTCCTGTGTCCAAAAAAGATAATTTGGTTGCTTTTATTTGCTGTACTCAGAATGGAGTACCTTTAATAGACAGTGTTCCCAGGACCAGTTCATAAGTAGTTGGCCCCCCTCATGTCCTCATATTTAGTAAGTGAAAGTAATAAAATAATTAGTCATAAAATTATTTGTCATATATAGTATAAATATGGAGATAGAAATCTTCATCAGTTTTTAGAAAAGGAACATTAATAATTTTATTCTGATACACAATCATCAGACTTCAGTTGGGAAGTTGCATACCTTTTTTGTATACTCTTATAGTAAAAGGTATCTGCATCAGATTTCTTTTTTATTGTTTTGATTAGAATAAATCCATTCAATGTGAACTTTATTATTTCATTCTCAGAGGGAAAAGTGGATTCCAATAGTGCATATTCCTAAATCACTTAAAATGTAACTCTAATGTGAATAATCCATGATTATAAAATATATATTGTGTCTTCTTTTTTAAATAGGTATTCTAAGCCCTATGAAAAGATAACCCACTTCTTTCCTACATAATCTGGAACAATCAGGGCATAAACATTTAGTTCTGAAGTTGGCAGATTTTTTAGGATTATTCACCATCTAGCATTTAAGTTATGTTGTTTTGGGTTCTTCTTGTGTTCACGGTAATGGAGGAACAGAGAGTTGGGTCAACAAGAAACACATCAGAACAAACCAGAACTTCACTAATTTCCAGGTTTTGAATAAGAAAAGGACTTGAGACTCTCTGGGCCATTTCTGCTCCATGTTTCTTCCCTACTTGTTGTTAAATTGAGCCAAAATGCGATTTGGTGAAGTAATGGTGACTAATCCTATTATAGGCTTCTTCAAAGGCGGTGACACTTTTCCCTGCACTGCCACCGCCCCCCCCCCCCCCCCCCCCGCCTTTTTTTCATAGTTCAGTTCTTAGCCGGACTTGACACATTGTAACAGAAAATTACCCATTTCTCATTGTCAGCATCTGGATTCTCACAGACTCAGATAATTGCCAGGAATAGATCTTGCCTTCAGTTAAAACAATCCTATCCTCACTGTTACTGGCCTAGGCACTTCTGTTAAGCCATCATTTGTGAAATCTATAGAGGATTTTTGTTCTTTTCTATATACCATAGCAAAAGGACTCCAGGGAGCCATAGTGGTGAGTTTAGAGTCACCAAAATCTATTTTGAAACTTAAAAATCCAGGGTCATTGAGGATACAAGAAGCTGCCTATTTTTATAGAATCCATCTCTCTTCTTTAGTCCCTTCATCGTGCTGTGGTTACAGGAAACCATCCAGCAGCACTTGACCTGGTAACAGAGGAAGCGATTTCACAGCCCACTGGTCCCCTGACTCATTTAGAAGTCAGAGTCAAAGGTTACAGAAGTAATAATTGGGCCCAGATTCTCCCTGTCAGGAAAGACCTTAACTTCCCCACCCGCTCCCTTCTACAAGTTAAGAGAAACTTAGCATGTGAAACCATTCACTAAGAGGAAATGAAGACACTCCATCCTTGGCTGAAATATTCTCAAGACCCAGTGATATTATTTCTGTTTTCATGAGAGCTGCTTTTGCAGCTAGCTAGTATAGGTATAATTCTTCACACTAAAATATCTCCTCTTAGAGAAATAACTTGATTTATTTTAATTTTTTTTTTTTTTTTTGAGACAGAGTCTCACTCTCTTGCCTGGGGCGAGTGCCATGGCGTCAGCCTAGCTCTCAGCAACCTCAAACTCCCGGACTCAAGCAATCCTACTGTCTCAGCCTCCCGAGTAGCTGGGACTACAGGCATGTGCCACCATGCCCGGCTAATTTTTTCTATATATATTTTTAGCTGTCCAATTAATTTCTTTCTATTTTTTTGGTAGAGATGGGGTCTCGCTCTTGCTCAGGCTGGTCTCGAACTCCTGAGCTCAGAACGATCGCCCGCCTCAGCCTCCCAGAGTGCTAGGATTACAGGCGCGAGCCAATGCACCCGGCCCTGATTTATTTTCATTTTTAAATAACAAAAAGGCTCTTCGCTTGGTCTGAGCCCTGATATTCCTTCTCATTCCACCACTCTGATTCCCTGAGTACTTCTCTGGAAATCAAGGAGACGCACACAAATCTGAATTAACATGTCATTTGTGCTCTCAGTAAAGTAAAATAGGTCATCCGAAGTTAAGAAACTTTCCTTCATGAACAACAAAACAATTTAAATTTTTCAGAGCTTTTAATTTCTTACATCATTTGCTCATAACTCTAGATCTGTGGTGCTAGTGGCACAGGCCTGGCACAAGAGCAGGAAAGAATGACACAATCTGGCACCTTTAACCAGAAGGTCTTTAATGAACTGGCATGGGGGTGGAGGGGATAGAGGGGAAGGAGGAAGGACAGTTAGGATTTTGGCAGTCACACAATGGCTCTTCTTCCCTGAGAAAAGTGAAATGAAAGTCAAATGAAGATTCCCTCTACTGTTATGATTTGCTGAAATGTTTGTCTGTCTCTTAGTTTCCAGCCCCATGGCAGGTACATTTTTTACAGTCAATGACTTCTCTAAAAAACAAATTGTTTCTCATGATCCTTCAAGAGGAATCATATTCAACTAAGTTCCTGTCTGAGGCCATAACTGTGATTCCTTTCTTCAGCTATCAGATGCAGTGCTGACCAGCACAGCAGAAACTGTCTTATGAGAAAATGACTTGAGCATATACATTTATTTTGGGACATGTTGGTTCCAGGATTGCTGAGTTCTGGGGCTGCAACAGAGAGATGAGAGAAGTTTGGGAAAAGAACTGTTTCCTGGGTGGCCATAGAAGCAGACTTGAATTTATTCCTTTGTCATTAAATAATATCAGCAACAAATGTCTCCGTTAATGTCCTTGTGTTATAATTTTCCAGGTCTAGATTATTGCTAGGGATGATCATACCTATCTTGTAGGGTTATGCAAATCAAATGAAATGATATGCATAAAATGTCTGGCTGTATATAATTTATTTTCATTATATGTCATTCCCCTTAAGCTCCAATTTTCTGGGATTTTTATTCATTTCTTTTACTTTGTGGATCTCCGTGGCTCTCTTCACAGTCTTCCTCTTCATTCTCTTTAAATGGCATCAGAGTTGAAGGTCTTGAGGATTTTTTAGTCTTTCTTGTTTTCTATAACACTTCTTGCTTATCCTTCATTTTGTGTATATTTTTGGAGATTAAAATATTTGATGATTTCCTGCATGACTATTAGCCATTTAGTGTTAGCCATTTTACTCATCATTTATTTCATTCAAGAATAGCCTAGGCCGGGCGCAGTGGCTCACGCCTGTAATCCTAGCACTCTGGGAGGCCGAGGCGTGCGGATCGTCCTGAGCTCAGGAGTTCGAGACCAGCCTGAGCAAGAGCGAGACCCCGTCTCTACCAAAAAGAGAAAGAAAAATTAATTGGACAGCTAAAAATATATATAGAAAAAATTAGCCGGGCATGGTGGCGCATGCCTGTAGACCCAGCTACTCGGGAGGCTGAGACAGTAGGATTGCTCGAGCCCAGGAGTTTGAGGTTGCCGTGAGCTAGGCTGACGCCATGGCACTTGCCCCAGGCGAGAGAGTGAGACTCTGTCTCAAAAAAAAAAAGAAAAAAAAAGAATAGCCTAAGAAAGTTTCTCTATCTTTTTTTTCTTCACATATGCCATTTTCTTACTTCCTGCCTATACCCTTTCTTCTGGCTACCAAGATTTTAAAACTCAAGGTATAATGGGAGACCTGAGTCAGTCAAGACTATCCAACTTGTATTGTTCCTACTCTTAGCTCTAACGGTACAGTGATGTGCTCAGGGTAATGAAAAGCAGACATTTTCTACTGAGGTCATTGCTCCCCACACTGGCAGCCTGCTCCAGGAAGCTGTTTATCTGTGTTTGCTGAGCCAAGCTCCAGCCTCTGAACAGTTGGAATGTATCGAGAAACCACAGAGCCCAAAGAGAGAATGTTACACAGGCAGTTCCAGGCGGGGAGAATATATTTACACCACACAAACTGCAGTTTACATGTGTGGAGATAATTGTTCATGTGCACACTCTCATACTTTACCTTCTGTGCAATCCTATATGCCCTCTCAAGGGGGTTTAACCAAGAGAACTGTACTGCCATGTCCAAATGACCCTGAAAATCCGCTAACTTGTCATAAGGAAAAAGAGATAACTATAGAAAATCTGATGTAAAAACCGCCTTTTTGGGGTATTTTTCTGAGTCAGATTTGATGTTTAGGATCTTAAACCATATACACCTGGTTGCTAAAGCATCCAAATACACTGTTTCTTGCATGATTTTCCAGCTCAATGTTTTTCTTCATTTACCACAACATTAAATATCATTATAGAGCTTTAAATATGCTCTATATCAACAGGAATATAGGATGTGGTCATTTTCCTGTAAGTAAATGTAATCTGGTTGAAGCAATAATGCTTATTGATTAACAAACAATTACAGAGCAATACAAGACTTTATATAATGGTATAAGTCGTGTGGCCTAGTATGCTCAGAATTGAGGGTACAGAGAAATAATGGCTATTAGTGAAATGTGAGTAGTTAAATTAGGCATCATAGACAAGTTTATCTTGATTTAGAAAGGTAAGTATTTATAGAATTTGGATAAGCAAAGAAGAAAGGAGACATTTTATGAGACATGAAAGCAGAGTCAGATCTGTGTTTGAGGGCCTGCCACATTCTGGTATTTGATCTTGGGCAGGTTGCTTACCTCATCTATAAAAAAGGGAGACTCTTATATAAAATATAAAATTCCATGTTATGTAATCATTGGAAGGATTAAATGAGATAATGAATGTAAAGTGTTCGGTATTCCACCTAAGATATAGTAAGTGTTCACTAAATGGTAGCTATTGTTATGTTGATGTCCATTCATTCATTCAACGAATATTTACTTGGTGCATATGCCTTAATCCATGTTCTAGATATTAGGGATAGAGTGGTGAAAAAAACAGACAAGAAATCCCAACCCTCATGGAGCTTCCATTCTGAAATTGTCTTTGTTTCATCTTTTTTTTTTTTTTTTTTTTTGAGACAGAGTCTCACTCTCTTGCCTGGGGTGAGTGCCGTGGCGACAGCCTAGCTCACAGCAACCTCAAACTCCTGGGCTCGAGCAATCCTACTGTCTCAGCCTCCCGTAGCTGGGACTACAGGCATGCTCTTTGTTTCATCTTTATTAAATGTGTGTGTAATAATTTTGGACTTACAAAAAAGTTGCAAAAATAATATAGAGGTCCCACATCCCTTTCATCCAACTTCCACTAAAGTTAACATTTTCTGTAACTATGGTTACAGAAAATTAACCATAGTATGATTGTCAAAATCAGGAACTTAATATTAATTCAAAACTATTAACTAATCTATAGGTCTTATTTAAATTTCACCTTCATTTTTGAAGGGCAATTTTTTCTGATATAAATTTTAGGTTGGCAGTTATTTTACCCTTCCATTATCTTCTGGTGTCTGCTGATTCTATTGAGAAGAAAGTGCTCAATCTTATTCTTTCTCCTTTGATGGTAATCTGTCCTTTATCTCTGGCTACTTTCTGGATATTTCTCCTTAGTCTGGTCTTTCATAGCTTTACTAAAATATGCTTAGGTTTGCTTTTCTTGATATTTAAACTATTTGATATTCTGGGTGCCTCTTGAGCCTGTAGCTTGATGTCTATCAGTTTGGGAAAATTCTCAATTATTAGGTCTTCACATTTACTTCTGTTCTACTCTCTCTCTTTACTCCTGTTGGGATTCCAATTATATACACAAACATTAGACCTTTTCATGGTGTCCTCTGTCTCTTATGTACTTTTCTGCATTTTCCATCATTTTGTCTTTTATGCTTTATTCCGGATACTTTCTTCTGATCTATTTTCCAGCTCATTAATTCTCTCTTTGTGTCTAATTTGCTGTTAGACCCATCTGCTAAGTTCTTAATTACAATTATTGTATTTTTTAGTTCAAGAATTTTCATTCAGTTTTTGTTTGTTTCTTTGCTAAATTATGTCTTTCATTTGCTTGATATAGTAAAACATGGCTATTACAAAGTTCATAATTTATTATCTGGATTCCCTGTGGGTCTGTTTCTGTTATCTGTTCTCTCTCTTCATTTTTTACTTCATTGTCTTATGTTGTATTATACTTCTTTTTTTTCCCTCTAGTTGAGTGCTATACATTGTATGAAAAATTGCAGAGATAATGTGAGACCTAGAATGATGTTATCTTTCTTCAGAGAGGAAGATAGCCTGGGTACTAGCAATCCTGGATTACCTCAATCCTATTAGGGATTGAAATTATTTGAAGTATCAGGGAGGTCTGATTTTCAGGGATACCTCTTCAGCGTGCTAAAAGAGCTTTAGGGGTTTACCGGAATCCCATTCCTCTACCTGGTTGGGTCCTGAGCTCCAATTTTTTTTTTTTAACCTCTAAGCCTTGAGTCACTTGAAAATTCAAGAACTTAACATTAATTCAAAATTATTAACTTCTCAGTCTTTCGGTTCCACCTTCCAGAACTGGCAGAGGCCCCTGGAACTACCAGTGGGTATGATAATACCTTATTTTTGAAGTGGTGATGAGTATAAATGGTATTGTGAAATATCTGGTACAACTGTAATGTGATATGAAAATATCTGAGATTTCTAATAATATTATTGACAAAGTCACAGGTACTGCTAATTCTACTATGTTTATATTCATAAGAGAAGGAAATGTTAAATTTCAGTTAGAGGTTAGTAGTAAAAATAAAGATGTAAAATTTTTCGCATCCAAGTTGTGGATCTCTTGAATTTAATCCATGGACCCTTCTATTTAGAACTCCTGCACATGGGGAAAAGTGGCACCAAATAATTGGTTCACCTTTCTGGGTTTTATTCTCTTATAACTTGGCCTTGTCATTCTTCATTTGCCTTGGTAGCTCTGTGATGACTTCAGACATGTGCCTTTAATAATTTATCCAGTTTTTCTTAGTCAGTAGGGTTAGTCTGAATTACCTAGTTTACTTTTATTGGAAGAGAAAATCTTTTAGAATTTTCATTCTATTGGAATATAATTATACTAGCAGAAGTAGAAAATATTATACACTGCAAGGGACCATGAGTCTAACTTGACTCATGGAGGACTAGTACAAGTTAAGCAACAAACAGAAAATATATAATTAGGATAGGGCCAATTTGCGGAAGGCTCAATTATGTTGAAATAAGAAGAAAGGCAAAGTAAAAGACAGTACCTTGTAAATTCTAAAAAACTCACTGCCTGGTATTTTCCTTTTAATTTTTAAAATTCAGTGACTTATTTGTTAAGCACCCACTGTATGCCAGTTACTGTGCCAGATGTGGTAGTCAAGGAATTCACTGTTATGTGAAAATTATAGAGATGCAAATACAATTAAAATAGAGCATTAGAAGTGATGGACTAGTGAATAAACTTTGATAGAAGAAGTGATTATTTGTACAGAGTCAAGAAAGGAATCACAGAGTAGTGACATTCAATTTAGGCCTAGAAGAATCTGTAGATGATCATCAGAGAAGGAAGATGGAACTCCAGGAAGAGATGACTGCATGGGAAAAGAGCGCAAATGAAAAAGCAGATCCTAAGTTTGATGTGACATGAACATAAAAAGGAAAGTGGAGATCATGGCAAGAAAAGAAATTCCTCAAAAAAGTGGGACCCCTTTTCTTTAGAGAATCTCACTTTATACAAATTCTGCAGCCGTAAAGGTTCTTGGCTAAAGCAACAGAAGCTGACTCTGGCCATCTTAAAGCAAAAAGAGACTTTAGTGGAAAGATGTGTCAGTTGTAGTAACTGCTTGTGGATCAGATGGTTGTTGTGAGACCTTGCCTAGTTTCCCGGTGCTCAGCTTCCAAAGCTCCCTTGATTCCTGTCTGTTTTCCAAATCTGGTCCTTCAGCTACCTGTAGATTTTATGAGCCATTAATACCTTTCCAGTAAAACCCCTTTTTGCTTAAGATAGCCAGATTTGATTTCTGTTGCTTGTAACGAAGAACCCAGACTGTTACTGTTATTAATTTTTTTGGTACATTCATAAGTCATTTAGAAGTATATTAGTCACTACCATAAGAAACTGAATTCTCATAAACTTTATGTGGTAGTAACTTTTACTTTGTAGGGAGAAAGGAAGAGCGGTGATTGAAGTGTTATTCATAAGTAATATTTAGATTTTGTTTGCTGTTTAACACCATCCCTCATAAATTTTCTTTTTCTCTCAAGTTTCAGTGTGATTCCTAGGAAAATCTTGGAAATTGTCAACAGAGAAGATATATTACCAGATATCAGAAGTTTCCTTGAAAGGGCATCTAATCAATTTCCCTGGATGAGATTCTGCCTATTCAATAGTTGCTTAAGTGCTGCTAAAATTCCTCCCAAATATTTCCTAATACATTATTTGAAATAATTGAGATAAAGGAATAATGAACATATTAGACCTAATTTTTGAATGGTGGGAGAAGTGGAGTTGAAGCCTATTTGAGGAATTCAAAACATTTATCAGCCACAATTTTTCCAAAAATAGACATTTGTGTCTGTCTGTCAAACTTTTTGTCAAAAAACCTGTGAATGATCCATTGAAAATATGTTTTTTGTTAATATTTTTCTTCTGAATCTGAGAAATATGCCAGATGGTAGAAATTACAGAGAAATCTCTAACATTGATAGACTGAAAGATGAATGGAGGAAACAGAATTCGGATACACAGAGCAGTGGATAGGAATTTAGAGGTATTGAATTCTTACTTGCTCATGTTGACTAGGTAGTATAGATGACAATAGAGATTGTTCTCCCTTCAGCACCCCTGTCATTTAACACAACCACAGAAGGCCGTGAATTTTTAGATATGGCCACAACTTCAAAGATATACTTCTACTATTGAGCTTCTCGAGAATGATATGAAGAAGAAACTGAGTATAGAGTCTCTCAGATGCAAAAACATTTAAATGTAGACTATGTATTCATCCTTATCTCACTTCATTTTTTTCTCTGAGAACCGTGGATTTGCTTGTCTTATGTGGCTTTTTAAGAATCTAACTGCATTTTGCATTCAGCTTATTTCTTCTCCATTATTAATGCCCTAATTAGCAGGTTTTCTAACCCATTTTATTTTCTGCATTATCCTCATAGACTTCTAAATTTCTCATATCACAACATGGATTAGGTAGTTTTTCAGTAGTAAAAGTTGATATGAATATACTGTGGTATAGGTGGCATGTGGATTAATGTATGTTGATTAACATACATTTAACAAATGTTTATTGAAGGCCTACTGCATCCCAGGCAAGTAATAAGTAAACAAATAAATTAGTAAGGTAATTTCAGATAGTCGTAAATTCTATTAAGAAAATAAGGGAGGGTATAGGGATAATGAGTGACTGAGGGATGGGAAGCTATTTTTTTTTTATTTCAGAATATTATGGGGGTACAAACATTTTGGTTACATATAATGCCTTTGCCTCACCCAAGCCAGGGCTATAAGCATGCCCTGGGGGAAGCTATTTTTGATAGTGTGGTCAGAGAAGTCCTCACTGAGGCCTTCTATTACCAATGCTATTTTTGATACTTGCTTGAAGAAAGAGGTAGTGCTTTAAAAGTATATTCTTGATTAAGATGATGGAGAGAGATGAGGAAGAGGAAAGTGATGTTACGACATGTTTTTTCTGGGAGGTGACATTATTTTTATTTTTTCTTTGTCTTTGCCTATATTTTTCATGTTCCTAATTATAAAAAACAATTATGTTTTAGTAAAGTAAATTTTAAACACTGTAGCATTAATAAACTTAAATAACAAAACATAAGCAGTTTAGATTATTTGAAATGTTGTACTGAACAATTTAATGTTAATAAATCCTTGCATTTGGAGAAGGCTTACTGGATATCCTTTACATGTATATTTTGTGTATCACCAAAATGAAACAAAAGAAAATATCATTTGTGTTCAGCAAGAATTGACCTTTAGCAATATTTAGAGCTATGTTATGTTTGCTTGATTGTCTATTTGACTTTATTTTTTTATTTGTAATTTTTATGGATATATAATAGCTATACATATTTATGGGGTACATGTGATACTCTGACACAAGCGTACGATGTGTAATGGCCAAATTAGGGTAATTGGGATATCCCTCACCTCAAACATTTATCATTTCTTTGTATGGGGAACATTACAAATCCACTCTTATAGTTATTTTGAAATGTACAATAAATTATTAACTATAGTTTTTAAAGAGAGAAAGAAAGAGAAAAAAGAAAAGGAGAAGCTTGAACTTATATTTTATTTGCTTTGTAAATAATTCCTGATCATTGACTTCCATTTCATGAATAGCGTGGGCCTGCCACGGTGGCTCACACCTGTAATCTTAGTACTTTAGGAAGCCAAGACAAGGGGATTGCTTGAGGCCAGGATATCGAGACCAGCCTGAGCAAGAGTAGGACCCCATCTCTACTAAAAAAAAAAAAAAAAAAAAAAAAAACACACACACACAGACAAAAACCAAAAATTAGCCCAGAACTACTAAAAATAGAAAAAATTAGCCAGGTGTGGTGGTGCACACCTGTAATCCCAGCTACTTGGGAGGCTGAGGCAGGAGGATCACTTGAGCCCAGGAGTTTGAGGTTGTTAAGCTAGGCTGAGACCAGCGCACTCTAGCCCAGGTGACAGAGTAAGACTCTGTCTCAAAAAAAAAAAAAAAAAAAAAAAACTTTCCTCAGTTACCCTTTTTAAATGTATTGTCTGTTAACTGCTAGGACTCTGAGTAAAGCAAGTACATTAATATTTGTATGTATTAATGAATTCATATTCATTCTCTCTCAGTTTTATCTATTGAAGAAGTCTCTCCGAGAATCCTCTGTCCCGCTTTACCTGTATATTTTATCTCTATGCCTGTTACACATAGGGGTCTCCAGAGTTTCACCTTTATCCTTGGCATTTCCTGTCCTCTTTCTTCTTTTTTTGCTGTAGTGGTTTTGCTTTCTTTTGTTTGAGACAAAGTCTTGCTGTGTTGCCTGGGCTAGAGTACGGTGACATCAACATAGCTCATAGCAACCTCAAACTCCTATGCTCAGGCTGGTCTCAAACTCCTGGGCTCAAGCCATCCTCCTGCCTCAGCCTCCCAAGTAACTAGGACTACGCTGAATGAAAACACATGTCAAAACTTGTAAGATGCAGCTAAAGCAATACTTAAGAGAAATTTATAGCAAGAAATTAGAAAAGAGGAAACATCTCAAAGCCTTGGCTTCCACGTGAAGAAATTTTAAAAAGAAGAACAATTTAAAAAAGGGGGAGATGGAAATAGTAAAGCTTAAAGTGGAAATCAGTGAAAAAGAAAATGGAAAAACAAAAGAGAAAATGAGTGAAGCCAAGCTGATTCTTTGAGAAGATAAATAACATTGAAAAATCACGAGCCAAACTGATCTCAAAAAAGATAGAGAAGACACAAATTACCAATATCAGGAAAGAGAGAGATGACATCATTACAGATTCTATAAGTATTAGAAGGTGATAAGGAAATACTATCATCATTTTATGCCAGTAAGTTCAACAATTTAGATAAAATGGACAAAGACACACAAGAACACTCGAGAAGAAATATATAACTTGAAGAAACTAAATTTACAGTTGATGGTATCTCACAAAGAAACTCCAGGCACAGATGGCTTCACTAGTGAATTCTCCCAAACACTTAAAGAAGAATGAACACCAGTTCTATGCAAATACTTCCAGAAAATTAAAGAGAAGATGTACTTCTCAACTCAATCTATGAGGCCAGCATTAGCCTAATACCCAAACAGACATTTCCAGAAAAGAAAACTCAGACCCATATTCCTCATGGATATAGTCACAGAACTTCTTAAAATTTTAGTAAATTGAATTCAGCAATATATAAAAAGGAGAATACATCATGATCATGTGGGGTTTATTCTAGAAATGCACAGTTGGTTTAACACTTAAAAATAAGTGTAAACTAAAAAATTCTGGGAAAAAATCTGTATAATCCATCATTTAAAAAGAAAAAAAAAAACCCATGGTCAACTCAATAGTTGGAGAAAAAGCATTTGATAAAATCCAACATCCATTCCTGATTTAAAAAAACAAAAACAAAAATCTTCTAGCATCACTCTCTTGCCTGGGCTAAAGTGCAGTGGCGTCATCATAGCGCACTACAACCTCAAACACATGGGCTCAAATAATCCTCCTGCCTCAGCTTCCAGAGTAGCTGGTACTACAGGTGTGCCACCAGGCCCAGGTAATTTTTCTACTTTTTGTAGAGATGGGGTCTCACTGTGTTGCGCAGGCTGGTCTCTAACTCCTGGCCTCAAGCAATCTTCCCACCTAGATCTTCCAAAGTGCTAGGATTACAGGTATAAGCCACCACACCCAGCCTAGTATTTTTTACTTTAACCATTCTAATAGATATCTATCTAATAGGGGTTAATTTGCATTTCTCAAATGGCTAATGATTTTTAAAAACTTCTCATTTGCCACTCATATATCCTTTTTTGTGAAGTGTCTGTTCAAATCTTTGCCCATTTTTAAATTGGGTTGCTTGGTTTTTTACTGTTGAAGGGTTTTGAGAGTTTATGTATTCTGGTTACAGGTCCTTTGTAATTTGCAAACATTTTCTGCTAGTCTGTAGTTTGTCCTTTCATTCTCTTCACAGTGTTATATACAGAGCAAAAGTTTTTAATTTTGATGAAATCCAATTTATTAATTTCTTTCTATTTTGGATCATCTTTTGGTGTCATATCTAAGAATTCTGCCTAATTTTACATCACAAAGATCTTCTCCTGTGTTTTTCCTCTAAAAGTGTTATAGGTCTTTCTTTTACGTTTAGATCTGAGATCCACTTTGAGTTAATTTTTTTGTGTAAAATTTGAATTTCAGAGTGAGGTTCTTTTCTCTCTCTTTTTTTTTAAATTTTGCAATTTGTTGAAAAAAGTGTCTTTTCTGCATTGAATTACTTTTGTGCCTTTGTTGAAGATCAGTTGGCCATATGTGTGGAGATCTGTTTCTGAATTCTCTGTTGCATTGGTCTCTGTGTCTGTCCCTTCACCATGCTGTCTTTGTGTGATTTACCTAATTTTATTTTTATTTTTCAAAATTGCTTTACCCCTTCT
Source organism: Indri indri (assembly GCA_004363605.1). Lineage (NCBI taxonomy): Eukaryota > Metazoa > Chordata > Mammalia > Primates > Indriidae > Indri > Indri indri. The sequence continues at coordinate 19,217 of RJWJ010009445.1, forward strand.
TGTCCCTTTGCCTTTTGATAAATATTTTAGAATCAGCTTGTCTATATCTGCAAAAATTCCTGCTGAGGTATTAATTGTAATTGCATTAAATCTATAGATCACTGTAATCCTAGCACTCTGAGAGGCGGAGGCGGGAGGATTGTTTGAGCTCAGGAGTTCGAGACCAGACTGAGCAAAAGCAAGACCCCGTCTCTACTGTAAATAGAAAGAAATTAGCCAAACAACTAAAAATAGAAAAAATTAGCCAGGCACGGTGGCACATGCCTGTAGTCCCAGCTACCTGGGAGGCTGAGGCAGGAGGATCCCTTGAGCCCAGGAGTTTGAGGTTGCTGTGAGCTAGGCTGATGCCATGGCACTCTAGCCAGGGCAACAGAGTGAGACTCTATCACAAAAAAAAAAAAAAATCTATAGATCAATTTGGGGAGAATCGCTGTCTCTACTATCTGTAGTCTTCCAATTTATGAACATAGTTATGTCTGTCCATTTATTGTACTTTGTTTTCTTTATCAGCATTTTGTAGCACACAAACTGTGTACATATTTTGTTAGATTTATACCTAAGTACCTCATTTTGTGGAAGCTCTTATAAATGTTTTTTAATTTTGGTTTTCAATGGTATATTGCAGATATATCGATTGATCTTTATGTGTTGACCTTGTATGCGTTTTTGAAAGTCAAAATAATTCTGTTGAATAAACAGACAAATTACACTTCATGAAAATTAAAAAGTTTTGTGCATCAAAAGACGCTATCATCAGAGTACAAAAACAACCCACAGAATGGAAGAAAATATTAGCAAATCACATATCCAGTAAGGGATTAATAATAGAGAACTCCTAAAACTTGACAACAAAAACCAAACAGCCCAAATAAAAAATGGGCAAAGGACTTGAATAGACATTTCACCAAAGAAGGTACACAAATAGTAAACACATAAACATAAAAAGATGCTCAACATTACTAATCGTTAGTGAAATGCAAATCAAAATTACAATGAGATACTATCTCACACCCATTAGGATGGCTACTATAAAAAAAAAAGGTAGAAAATAACAGGTGTTGGTGAGGATGTGGAAAAATTGGAACCCTGTACACTGTTGGTGGAAATGTAAAATGGTATAGCCACTATAGAAAACAGTGTGGTAGTTCCTCAAAAAAATTAAACGTGGAATTACTATTTGATTCAGTCATTCCACTTCTGGATATATACCACCAAAAATTGAAAGCAGGCCCTCAAAGAGATGTTTGTACACCCATGTTCATAGCAGCATTATTCACAACAGCTAAAATGTGGAAACAACCCAATTGTCCATCAACAGATGAATGGATAAACAGAATGTGGTATGTATATCCATGCAATGGAATACTATTCAGCCTTAAAAAGGAAGGAAATTCTGACTTATGCTATAATATGGATGAACCTTGAGGACATTATGGTAAGTGAAATAAGTCCATCACAAAAAGATAAATACTTTACGATTCTACTACTGTAAATATCGAGTATTTAGAGTAGTCAAAATCATAGGGTAGAAGCAGAATGGTAGTTGCCAGGGGTTGGGGGTAAGGAGAATAAGGAGCTGTTATTTAATGGGTACAGAGTTGCACTTTTATAAGATGAAAAGAGTTATGGAGATGGATTGGCGGGGGGGGTGCGGTGGGGATGGTTGCACAACAATGTGAATATACTTAATGCCACTGAACTATACACTTAAAAATAGTTAAGCTGGTAAAGTTTATGTTATGTGTGTTTTACCACAATAAAAAAGTCTGAAAAAACTTGATATTTTTATTTGAATGTAAAAATGATGTCTGTGCATCATAACATACAATATCCCCCTCAGAATGGTACGAATAAAACTCACCTGAAATGTCAGCCTTAGGTGACAACTATTACTATTTTGGTAATCATCCCTCTAGACATCTTGTCTACTTACAAATACACACATAGATACGTAGTTTTATATACAGGTATACCTCAAAGATATAGTAGGTTTGGTTCCAGACCACCACAATTATGAATATTGCAATAAAGCAAGTCACATGAATTTTTTGGTTTCCCAGTGCATATAAAAGTTATGTTTATACCATACTGTAGTCTTTTAAACGTGCAATAGCATTATATCTAAAAGAACAATGTACATACCTTAATTTTAAAATATTTTATTACTGAAAAATGCTAATGATCATCTGAGCCTTCAGTATGTCATAATCTTTTTGCTAGTGGAAGGTCTTACCTTGATGTTGATGGCTGCTGACTGATCAGGGTGATGGCTGCTGAAGGTTGAGGTGGCTGTGGCAATTTCTGAAAACAACACAATAACGAAGTTTGCCACATCCATTAACTCTTTCTTTCACGAAAGATATCTCTGTAGCGTTTGATGCTGTTTGATAGAATTTTACCCATAGTAGAACTAATTTCAAAATTGGAGTCAATCTTCTCCAACCCTGCTGCTGCTTTATCAACTGAGTTTATGTAATATTCTAAATCCTTTGTTGTCGTCTCAACAATGCTCACAGTATCTTCACGAGGAGTAGATTCTATCTCAAGAAACCACTTTCTTTGCTCATCCATAAGAAGTAGCTTCTCATCCATTTAAGTTTTATCATGAGATTGCCGGAATTCAGTCACATCTTCAGGCTCCACTTCTAATTCTAGTTCTGCATTTCCACCATATCTGCAGTCATTTGATCCACTGAAGTCTTGAACCCCTCAAAGTCATCCATGAAGGTTGGAATCAACTTCTTCTAAACTCCTGTGAATGTTTATATTTCGGCCTCCTCCCATGAATCACAAATGTTTTTAATGGCATGGTGAATCCTTTCCAGAAGGTTTTCAATTTATTTTGCCCAGATCCATCAGAAACTACTATTTATGGCAGCTATAGCCTTATGAAATGTATTTCATAAATAAGACTTGAAAGTTGAAATTATTAAATACTCCTTGATCCATAGGCTGAAGAATGGTTGATGTGTAGCAAGCATGAAAACAACATTAATCTACTTGTACGTCTCCATCAGAATTCTTGGTTGACCAGCGGTGTTCTCAATGAGCCAGTGATATTTTGACAGGAATCTTTTTTTTTCCCTGAGGAGCAGATCTCAATAGTGGGCTTAAAATATTCAGTAACCCATGCTATAAACAGATGTGCTGTCATCCAGGCTTTATTGTTCCATTTCTAGAGCACAGGCAGAGTAGATTTAGCATCATTCTTAAAGGCCCTGGGCTTTTCAAAATGTCAAATGAGCAATGGCTTCAACTTACAGTCACCAGCTGCATTAGCTCCTAACAGGAGAATCGACCTCTCCTTGGAAGCTTTGAAGCCAGGCATGGACTTCTTTTCTCTAGTTATCATAGTCCTAGACAAAATCTTCTTCCAATAGAAGGCTGTTTTGTCTACATTGAAAATATGTTGCTTAGTGTAGCCACCTTCATCAACTATCTTAGATCTTCTGGATAACTTGCTGCAGCTTCTACATTGGCATTTACTACTTCACCTTGTGCTCTTATGTTATGGAAACAGCTTCCTTCTTAAACCTCATGAACCAACCTCTGCTGGCTTCATGTTTTTCTTCTGCAGCATCCTCACCTCTCTCAGCCTTCACAGAATTTTAGAGAGTTAGGGCCTTGCTCTGGATTAGGTTTTGGCTTAAGGGAATGTTGTGGCTGGTTTGATTTTTTATCCAGACCACTAAAGCTTTCTCTATATCTGCAATAAGGTGGTTTCACTCTCTTATCATTTGTGTGTTTACTGGAATACACTTTTAATTTCCTTCAAGAACTTTTTCTTTGCATTCTCAACTTGGCTACCTGTTTGGCTCAAGAGGCCCAGCCTTCGGCATATCTCTGCTTTCAACATGCTTTCCTCACTAAGCTTAATCATTTCTAGCTTTTGATTTAAAGTGAGAGACATGCAACTCTTCCTTTCATTTGAACACTCAGAGGCCTTTATAGAGTCTTTAATTGGCCTGATTTCAATATTGTTGTGTTTCAGGGAATAGGGAGGCCTGAGGAGAGGGAGATGGGGGAATGGCCGGTTGGTGGAGCAGTCAAAACACACACAACATTTATCGATTAAGTCCACCATCTTATATGGACACAGTTTGTGGCACCCAAAACAATTACAATAGTAGCATCAAAGATCATTGATCACAGATCACCTTAACAGATGTAATAATGAAAAAGTTTGAAATATTGTGAGAATTACCAAAAATATGACACAGAGACATGAAGTTAGCACATGCTATTGGAAAAATGGCACTAATATACTTGCTTAATACAGGGTTGCTACAAACCTTCAATTTGTAAAAAATGCAATAGCTATGAAGCGCAATAAAGTGAAGTACAATAAAACGAGGTATGCCTGTAAATGGTATACTACACATGCCATTCTGTATAATGGATTTTATTTTTTAGATTACATAAGCTGTATATATTTTAAGGTTATTAATATAACATTTAAATATACCCAACCATATAAGTAAACTCTTTTCACTGTTTCTCACACCTGGAAGTGTTGCACGCACCAAATAAAACTTTTTTAGACTATGTGTCCCAATTTGGACTTCTGAAAGTATGGTCACCATATGCCAGGGCATGAATTGGGGAATGAGCATGATGTTTAATACCTTTCTTCTCCATTGCTTATTCCTCCCTTCCTACATGATGATCCCAGATCCTATTTGAAATGAAATAAAGTTGACATACTAGAGAGTAATTTAGAAATACAATATTTTATGGAAATAATAATCTCTGTTAATTCTTTTAAAAGCATATTTGAAATTCTTAAACTTAGTGATATAAGCAAAACCTGTTTATTTTTTTCTTAGGAATCCAAATCCTCTCTTTAATCAGTTAAACCCTTTAATTTGCTAAAGATCAGTTTTATGCCCTGTTGACCACTTAATGGGATTAGCAAGTGTTGAATATCTCTTGTGTTTTTTCTGTAGTTATAAATTCCATCAAGGTAGCCCATTTATTGCAGTAGATGCGAACTAGAGAGTTGTTCATTTGGCAGTTGGCAAGAGGTGGTGGAGGAAAGAAAAATATCTGTCTGATATTTGGCTCAGGAATTTGGGAATTCAGAATTTAGTCACAAGCAACTAGATTAATACATTTAAATATCTTGAATCACTCTTAAATCATTCCTTGTTTTATAACATACAGGATCTTAGAGAGGAGCTAAAACAATGATTGGAAATTCTCTTGCAGATTGAAGATCCTCAAAATCATCATCCACTAATGGGCAGTGTTTGGGGTAATAGGTAAATATCTGTGTTAATCTGTGGTTACTTCTTTGGATATGAGGAGGAATGGATTTAGGTTATTAAGTATGAAATGTCCGATTTCCTTAAGTACTAAGTTTGATGGTTGATATCTCTAATATTTCACTTTGACAATTCTTGTTTTATTTTTATCGTGAAGGAACATCCTCAGTCTTTCAAATGCACATTTTGACTTGTGATTATCTTTCAATTTTTTCTTAGAGCAATTTTTGTGAAACCATTGATAAGTCAAAAATTCATGTTATTTTCGAATATGAGTTCTGTCATGGAACCAATGCAGCACAGACAGCTTGAAACCTCAACAAAGTGTTTGGGAAGGATGTGGCTAATCAACGCACACTACATTGATGGTTTGAGAAGTTCTGTTGTGGTGATTTTAATCTTGAAAATGAGCTATGCAGGCGACCTGAGACCAAGGTGGATAATGATGTACTGAAATCTGTAGTGGAAGCAAATCCATCTCAAACTATGCATGAATTGGCAGCAAGGTTTGACATTACTATTCCAACAATATTGGACCATTTGAAACAAATTGGCAAATTAAAGAAGCTGGATAAATGGGTACCACATGAATTAAATGAGCCTCAGAAGAGAAATCATCTTGAAGCTTGCCTTTCTTTGCTGTCATGACATACAGGTGAACCATTTCTGCAGTGTATTGTTACATGTGATGAAAAATGGATTCTTTTTGATAATCACAAGCATTCGGCACAATGGTTGGATAAAGACAAAGTGCTGAAACACAGTCCAAAACTGAATATTCATCAGAAAAAGGCTAATGGTATCTGTTTGGTGATACAATGCTGGTATTATCCACTACAGCTTCATGAAACATGGTAAATTGATTACAGTGGATGTCTACTGCAACCAATTGGACAGAACGATGAGGATGCTTGCGATTAAGCAGCTGAGGATTGGTCAACAGAGACAGGCCAATCCTCTTGCAAGATAATGCTGGACCATATGTCACACAAACACTGCTCAAACTACAGAAGCTGGACTTGGAAACTCTCTGTCATCCACCGTATTCACCAAACCTTGCACCTACTGACTACCACTTCTTCCAGGCTTTGGACCACTTCTTGCAAGGAAAAATATTTAATTTTCAACAAACTATGGATAATGCCTTTCACAATTTCATCACCACTCACTCTCCAGGCTTCTTCACTGCTGGCATAAATAAGCTACCATGAAGATGACAAAACTGTGTTTACAGTTTAGGTACATACTTTGATTAATTGTACTGCTTCTTGTTTGAGATGTAATAAACTACACTTTTGATTTGAAATCGGACATTTCATATTTAGTGACCTAATAGTTTGCAGGCAAGAGATTTCTTTGGAGTTCCCTGTCTCTGTTTTGCAGGCTTTTCAGGCTTTTTTTTTTTTAAATCCCATCCAAGAGATAACAAGAACATTTAGTGGCAGTAGATGGTATTCCTTGTGAGTTTAGGATGTTGACATGTTAGGTTACGTAAAATAAGACAGAAAGGATTACTTTTTGGCAGCTGCATCATTTCTGGCGGAGCTTACTACTTTGCTTCTTAGGTTTTTTTATTGTTGTTAACCTGTTAGAGAAACTAACCACAATATTGTTTCTAGCCAAATCTTTGCCATGATTGGCTCTAATATCTCTTGGGGACCAAAGAGCACCTGGTCATCCTGAAGGCCTCTATCCTCAGTGATTGATGCTCATCTCTTCAGGCTCCCCCAGGCTCTCTTCTCTTTCTCCTGAAGCACCTTCAAGCATTTCTGCATGGCTACTCACTCTCATCTATTATACCTCCTTCTCCTGCCTTACTGAATACTAGATTTCCCAGCTCACAACTCTAAGAAGGAGCTTTATTTCAGAGTAGAAAGGGGCCCCCATATGTGGCCTATTATATCCATATCAACTTGCTTACCCTTTTCAAACAGCTATTGTCTTTTAATAGGGTCCTGCCTGGCAGGGGGAGTCCTTAATTCCTGCCTTATAAGAATGGGCAGCTTGAGTTACAGCGAACTGCAGTTTGGTGCTCTGATCAAAAGGCCTCTGTTGTTTTTAAGGGTTTTTTTTCCCTCCCTCTCTCTCTCTTTCTATATCCTGGGCTAATAATTCAGCACAGCAAGGTCATTACAGGCTTTGAATTGAGAGCTGAGAGTGTTAAATTACTGACCTAGAATAAAAGAGATCTGGGGGGCTCTCAAGAAAGATAAAGGGATTCCGGCTAGTAAAGTGCAAGCCCAGCAACCTCACTTCTTAACAATATTATTTTTTTTAATCCCCTCTGTCTCCACAAGTCTTTTCTGGGACAAGGAGAGATCTCCTGCGAGAGAAATTAGGTTAGGAACTCAGTGACATCTTCTGAGAATTATGGCCCAGGGGCTAGCAGTTTATGGGTGCCTGTGTAGCTGTCCTTTTCGTCTCTGTACCTTGTCAATATTTTATTCTCTTCTACCTCATTCCCTTATCCAAATATTTGGTTCTTTATCACATAAGTCATGTATATTTATGATATTTCAGCTGAAAGTTAATATCCCATGAAGAGATTTCAGACATGTGAAAAACATAACAGCCCCCCAAATATCTTAAAAACATGATATCAACTTACATTATAAGCTATTTCCATTCCATTCATATTTTGTAAATAATATTAGTCTGGTCCTCCCATACTTTAATAAGAAAAAAAATTGCCCCATTGTGAATAAATTTGACACCTCTATTCTATACTGTATCTCCTGAAGAAAGTTATTTCCATTTCTTCATACTTTGCCAAAACTATTATCTCTCACGTATTATTTTTTACAGTTATTTCTTAAAGCCAGACACTATTCATATCCTCTGGAAAATATTGACTTCCTAAGACTAATATTTTTAGAGAAGTCCCTGAAATCAACTTTCATGGATTTTCTCCACAGCAAAGTAATAATGACAGCTAACCATTCCTGAATGGGCCAGGCATTATATAGCATGCATTATTAACCCATTTAATTTTTGGCAACCTTATATAGTAAGCATTCCTATTATCACCATTTTACAGATAAAAAATAATCGAGGCACAAAATGGTTACATACCTGACCCAAAGTCATACAGCTAAGAAGATTTGCCCCATGAGTGCTTCTGCAACTTTAATGTGCATGTGAATCACCTAGGGTTCTTGTTAAAATGCAGAATTGGATCTAGTTGGTCTGGGATGGGCCTGAGATTCTGATTTCTAACAGGCTTCTAAACGATGCCAGTGCTACTGTCCTTGGTCTGCACTTTTTTTTTTTTTTTTTTTGAGACAGAGTCTCACTCTCTTGCCTGGGGTGAGTGCCGTGGCGTCAGCCTAGCTCACAGCAACCTCAGACTCCTGGGCTCAATCAATCCTACTGTCTCAGCCTCCCGGGTAGCTGGGACTACAGGCATGTGCCACCATGCCTGGCTAATTTTTTTTTTTTTCTATATATATTTTTAGCTGTCCAGTTAATTTTCTTTCTATTTTTGGTAGAGACAGGGTCTCGCTCTTGCTCAGGCTGGTCTCGAACTCCTGAGCTCAGAACGATCCACCCGCCTAGGCCTCCCAGAGTGCCAGGATTACAGGCGTGAGCCACCGCACCCGGGAGGTCTGCACTTTTAATAGCAAAATCATAGTCATTTTTTCTTCAGAACTACTCAAAATTTTTTTTGTTTATAATTTCCAATTTCTCATTCCATTAGGCTGTTCTCTAAATATACATACCAGATATTTGACACCAATATCTTACTTTTTAAAAGAAATTATGGTAAAATATAGGTAACAAAAAACTTACTACTGTAACTATTTTTAAGAATACAGTTCTGTGGCATTAAGTACATTCTCATTGTTCTGCAACCATAAGCACTGTCCATTTCCAGAACATTTTCATCTTCCTAAACTGAAACTCTGTACCCATTAAATATTTACTCCCCATTCCCTCCTACTCTCCAGCTCCTGGCAGCCACCATGCTATTTTCTCTCTCTGTGAGTGTGACTACTCTGGGTACCTCATATAAGTGGACTCATATAATATTTGTCTTTTTGTGAGTGGTTTCTTTGTTTCTTTTCTTTTCTTGTCTTTTCTTTTCTTTTCTTTTCTTTTCTTGTCTCTTCTCTCTTTCCTCTCTTTCTTTCTTTCCTTCTTTCCTTCTTTCTTTCCTTCCTTCCTTCCTTCCTTCCTTCCTTCCTTCTTTCTTTCTTCCTTTCCTTCTTTCTTTCTTTCCTCTCTTTCTTTCTTTCTTTCTTTCTTTCTCTCTTTCTCTCTTTCTTTCCTCTCTTTCTTTCTTTCGTCAGGCTCTTGCTCTGTTGCCCAGGCTAGAATGCAGTGGCGTTATCAGAGCTCACTGTAACCTCGAACTACTGGGCTTGAGAGATCCTCCCACCTCAGCCTCCCAAGTAGCTAGGACTACAGGGGTGCACCACCATGCCCAGCTAATTTTTTTTTTTTTACAGATGTGGTCTTGCTATATGTTGCTCATGCTGGTCTCTTCTGGCACCCAGAAGTTTTATTTCATTTAGTATAATGTCTTCGAAGTTCATCCATGTTGTAACATGTATCAGAATTTCCTTTCTTTTTAAGGCAGAATAATATTTCATTATATGTATATATCACATTTTTCTTATCTATTCATCTGTCGATGGACACTAGGGTAGCTTTCATCTTTTGGCTATTGTAAATAAAACTGCTGTGAACACCGGTATACAAATATCTGTCCATGTCCCTGCTTTCACTTCTTTTTTTTTTTTTTTTTTTGAGACAGAGTCTCACTCTTTTTGCCAGGGCTAGAGTGAGTGCCGTGGCGTCAGCCTAGCTCACAGCAACCTCAAACTCCCGGGCTCAAGTGATCCTACTGCCTCAGCCTCCCGAGTAGCTGGGACTACAGGCATGAGGCACCATGCCCGGCTAATTTTTTCTATATATTTTTAGTTGGCCGATTAATTTCTTTCTAATTTTAGTAGAGGTGGGGTCTCGCTCTTGCTCAGGCTGGCCTCGAACTCCTGAGCTCAAACAATCCGCTCGCCTTGGCCTCCCAGAGTGCTAGGATTACAGGCGTGAGCCACCGCACCCGGCCTACCACTTCTTTTGATTATATACCCAGAAGTGGAATTGCTGAATGATATGGTAAGTCTACCAATATCTTACTTTCTAAGTTACAAGTTTGTGTTCAAGTTACTGTTTGTGTCCTACTTGTTCTTTTTTTTTTTTTTTTTTTTTTAATTCCTTACTTAAACTAAATCTTTAAAAGTTTGGGAGGAAAAGTGTGTTTTCAATATGGATTTTCATTAAGGCCTTTTGTCTTTAGCTGCTTTGTAATGCTCAATCAATCACAAAAGAATATTGAGAAATGTTCTTTGGTCCTTAGAAGGTTGGTAATTGGTTAAATGGCACCAAGTAGAGAATTATAGAGTGCTCATATCCTAAAATAAGCCAATACTAAGAAGGTTTATGTCACAGAGAAAGTTTTACATGAATGAATTCAAGACCTCACCTGACAAGTAGGTGTTCAGGGAACAGGTAAGCCCCTTGTTAAATTTATGTTCTTCCTTTAAGATTCCTGGAGCAAATATACCAGGATCTTTGGAAATTTTATGGCACCTCTTTCTCTGTGGTCTTTACCCAAGTAATACATTAGAGTCTCATCTGTTTATAAGGGTTTGGTGCAAGATCCTGCCTGGTGTCTAGAGTTCTTTACTCATATATCTTTAGAAATAAAATTCTGTGTTGGAAATACAAATACATATTAAATGACATTGAAATCTAATGAGTTAAGAAAATTTGAAGGGATTTTTATAAGGTATCAGGAAGAAAATGATTGTTTTTCTATGATAGAATATGGAATCATTAAGATAATAACTTTAAACCATGTATGCCTATAGTGCTCTTATTTTAGGAGTTTCTAGTTAATGTAATGGACTTGAACTTGGAAAGGTAAAACAATTCAAAATAGCTTTTAAGTAAGGAAAATGAGTACTTGAAAAATAAACATGGATTTACTAGTAGCTTTAGAAGTATACATGGCTCTGCATTTATTTTCTAAAAATGGAGACCAACTTTGGAAATAAAACAAAATAATGAAAAGAAGATGACTCTGGAAATAATGGTAATAAAGTAATAACAGTACTTGAGATAATAACTATGAAAAGGTGAATGGAATCATTAGCAGCAAGTCTGATGTGGGTGGCTCTAAAAAAATAAACCATGCATCCCAAAACCCTTTCAATTTTATCATTTTGTGTTTTTTTTCTTTTTTTATCATTTTGAATCATGATCAAGTCCAAGAAGACTTGGCCTATTACCGACACATTTGTATGAAGTATTTTTTTCAATCTAAGTCATATCATCTTAAGAACAAAGGATGATGGTTTGTGAATTTACTTGCTGGACTTTGAATGAGGAGACTCAACAAATTTAACACTTCCAGCTCTTGAATGAGGTGGTACTGAGGAAGGGTTTGTAATATTTAAGGGACCCATAAAAATAGTGTTGGACTTTCAATGAAATCTGCAGGTGATATTAATGGGAACACGTTTGGAATCCTAGTGAGAATAAAAGGATGACATATTAAATAAAAGGACCTAAAAGCTATAGCTGCGGGCAGAAAGTAGAATAAAATTTACCTTAAAATGTTGTCTAGCCAGGTGTGGTGGGGCATGCCTTTAGTCCCAGCTATGTGGGAGGCTGAGGCAGGAGGATTTGCTTGAGCCCAAGAGTTTGAGGCTGCAGTGTACTATGATTATGTCTGTGAACAGCCACTGCATTCTGCCTGGTCAACATAATAAGACCACCCCCCTCTTAAAAAAAAAAAAGTTGTCTAGTGTAGTACAAAGCACAGATATGCAGTGGGTAGGCAAAACCTAGAAAGAATGTATACCATGGAGTACTATTCAGCTTTAAGAAACAATGGTGATATAGCACCTCTTGTATACTCCTGGATAGGGTT
>RJWJ010009445.1:31517-50027 GCA_004363605.1 Indri indri
TCGGGTAGGGAGAGAGGGGGAAGGGGGAGGGGCGAGGGGGAGGAGGGGACGGATATATGCATACACAAAGGGTGCAATGCGCACCCTCCGAGAGATGGACATGCTTGGGACTGGGACTTGGGGGGAAGGGGGGGCAAGGGCATCATACGTAACCTAAACACCTGTACCCCTATAAACAACAAACAATAAAAAAAAAAAACAAAAAAAAAACCTAGAAAGAAATTAGTATTGAACTGAAAAAGCTAAAGAGGAAAACAGACCAGATATTAGATGAAAATATGATGTGTAATCTGGCATTTAAACAGACAAAAGCAAGTTTGAGGTCTGGAGGTAGACAGGAATCACACTGTGGGTGAGGAATGGCAGGATCTGCAGATGACTGAGGAGGACTTCACCTGCAACTAAATTCAGCTTCAGTAGCAGCAGAAAATGGTACAGACAGGGTGAGCCAGTTGAGGAAGGAGATACAGAGGTTGAAGGAGATAGAGAAAGAAATGCAGATGACAGGTGTAGAGACCACATAAGAAAGAATGTGAGATGTAACATGTAGCAAATGGTGAGATGTAACAGAGATGTTATGTTAAATGGTATAACATTATAAAGAGAAACAGTCTTTGTCCAGAAACTTTTCCTATAAAGCTAGATGTTTCCCCAGAGAAAGCATGAAAACACAATTACTCTGGATTTCAAGTGAAATTAAGCGAGCTCCTGGAAGCTCTGTTATCAAGAGCTCAGCTTAGAGGCCTTGGGAACAGAGCTCAGGGACCTTGTAGAAATAAGACAAACTAGAGATTTATGGTAATTGCCATTTTAAAAAATGTTTTATTAAAAAATTTAACATACGGGAGGCTGAGACAGTAGGATTGCTTGAGCCCAGGAGTTTGAGGTTGCTGTGAGCTAGGCTGACGCCACAGCACTCGCCCCAGGCGAGAGAGTGAGACTCTGTCTCAAAAAAAAAAAAAAAAAAAAAAAAAAATTTAACATACAAACATTACAGAATATTTGGAAGACAAAAAGAAATCGATGACAAGCCAACAGCATACTCAATGAATGAATACAATTCATGTCTCTTAATTTTTAATCATTTTCCTTATGCAGACCTACTTTAAAGTAGTTAGCACTGTGATATACACACAATTTTGTTGACATTTTTATATAGCATATGAAAAACATTTTTAACTTGCCACATTCTTTTTATAATTTAAATTTCTAAAATGCTATAAAGAGTAGGTATGCAGTAACCTTTTCCCTGTGCTCTATGCATTGATTTTCCATCGTTAGACACATGTATTTCCCTGTTCCTGCTGGCCTAGAGTAACCAACCTTATAAAAGAAATGTTTCTTCACACTTAAAGCTGCAAGGGGGAAGCAGATGTTAATGAATCATCTTGCTTCTCCACCGATACTAGGTGGGTAAGGACCTTATGTGATAGGTACACAATTGGGAGTTTATTGTAGCATACCAGGCCTTCAGCAATAAGTTTTGAAGTTTGAAGGCTTTAAGAGGGAATTTGAAACATTTTTAAACTCTGGCAGGGTTTTAACTAAATTATAAACAGATCCAATGGTTGGCAGTTTTCTTTCAGAGACGCAGCCCATGAGAACTAGGTCCTTTGCATGGGCTTCTTTGGGAGACTTTGGTGATTGCCCTGTCTAGAAACACTGTCTTAGCAGCAGCCCAGGGTGGGACAAGCGCTCTATTCCACTGCTATTTTAAGAAGATTCTTTTTGGAGTTTGATGACAGAAGAGCACGTGGAGTGACCAAGGAAAGAAATCTCAGCATTGCTTATGCTTCCCATTGTAGAAGCTTTTCATAGCTGTCAGGGCCTGTGAGCCTGTCCTTGTCAGTTTCTCTCTTTATAATGCAGTAAAATACGATCTCACTGATGTCATAGTCTGAAAACTGGCTCTACTACTGAGGATTACTGAGGCAGAAAAAAATCTTGGTATGAAATGCCGATGCTTCAGGCCTTAGAGTGAACTGATAAGTTGATTTAGTTTTTTTTGCTGTTGCAGATCATTTACCACAGTGGCAGCTCAGTTCTCACACATTGATTCACCTATCCTTAGACAGTGCCTGAAGATTGATTAATCCCTGTTGTATTTCTTCCTGAACTTGGGATTTTTTAAAGAAGCCAAAGGTCTGGGATGTTCTATTTCCAGTTGAGCCAATGCTGGCAACGGGAAGATGAAAAAGATTGTGAGTTTTCACCTGCAGTGTGGCAGACCTCTGTTTTCTGTACCACTTACACTTATTTCTTTGTGGCTAACAGAAAACCTATAATCAATGAACCCAACAATTCATTTGATGCATATCTGTGGGCAGAAGCTCATTCCAAGATCAGAGGAGATCGGGCGTGTTCAGAGTGGTATGGCCATACACCAGAAGCTCATTCCAAATACACTATATGTTAAAACCACACTTCGTCAAATTTCTCCTGGGATACAGGATCATGTTGCTCACTTACTTTTTCCTATAGTTGGTGTATTGTATATTTGAACAATAGAATAATAGATATTAATGACAACATCCCAAGAGAGAATTAGAAGTTCTTAGAAATACTATATTAAACTTTCGTGCAGAAACTTTTTTGTAGCACTGTATAAGAAAGGGGCTGGTATAAACTACTTTGGGGTTCTGCAACATAGATCGAGCTGATATGCACCACTGATTTCTCTCATCAAGTTAGCATTGCCTCATTCTGTAGCAGATAGGCAAGGGAAAGAAAACATTTAAGGGCTTTATGCTGCATCTGAATTTCACAAGGAGGGAAAGACAAATCCAGGGATTGTTAGTTCAGGAGACCAAATCATGCCACAGGAATACATCTTTGGAGTTTGGTGACGTTTTAGGGAGCAAAACTCTAGTTTGCCAACCTGTGAGTAGAAAATATACCACAGAAGTTTTCTTTTCTCTCCCACCATGCGCCCCAATTCGGAATATCTTTTTTCCTTCTGCTTATAGAAGCAACGAAAGGATACTTTAAATCATGATTCTTCTCAAGATATTGTAGGTCTTTGATTTTATGTGTTTTTCAGAGGCTGATCCATATTCTGTGTTTGTATCACCTTGGTATGGCCTGTTTGTGCTGCATAGTTCTGTTCCCATATTTTCCTTCTTGGTAGCTCTATTTAGGATTCCTTGCAAAAAATTTTTTTAAAAAATGCTTATCTTGGCCAGGTGCGGTGGCTCACGCCTGTAATCCTAGCACTCTGGGAGGCCGAGGCGGGCGGATCGTTCTGAGCTCAGGAGTTCGAGACCAGCCTGAGCAAGAGCGAGACCCCGTCTCTACCAAAAATAGAAAGAAATTAATTGGACAGCTAAAAATATATATAGCAAAATTAGCCGGGCATGGTGGCGCATGCCTGTAGTCCCAGCTACTCGGGAGGCTGAGACAGTAGGATTGCTTGAGCCCAGGAGTTTGAGGTTGCTGTGAGCTAGGCTGATGCCACGGCACTTGCCCCAGGCAAGAGAGTGAGACTCTGTCTCAAAAAAAAAAAAAAAAAAAAAATGCTTATCTTAAAACAGCAGAAAATAATCCTAATTCTAACAGAACAGAAAATAGTCCACTCTAATGAGCTGGCCTGGCTTTAGAAAGAAGGAAGGAGATGAGAGAATGACCTAAGAAGACTCTGAACTACTGTAATCCAGTTGAACTGTACCATGTAGGTCAAGGCACACTGGCCATTTTCAGTTTGAGGAAGAGCAAGGAGGACATGGAGTGCTATAGGAGTTTTGAACTTTTGCCTCTTTGCACACTGAGAATGAGCTGGAATATTTTAATTTGGTCCTTTTGTCCTTATCTTTATTACTTCTATACGTGGAATGTGAATAGCTATTTATATAGATCTACTATGATTACATTTATATTTCATTATTTCCTTGGTAATCCTTGAGCTACTGGCCACTTCAGCAAAGTAATTTAAATCAATTCTTGCTTTTTGCTAGTTAAAATCCAAAGTTAAGATGTTTGTGTGGAATTGACATCATAAGCAGATTCCTAGAATTTACATCTTTAGTTTTTCAGGAGAAAGCATATACCACTTAATAGCATTCTTTATGACTTTTGCTGTATAAACAGCCTTTGTTACTAGATGAGAAAATAAAATTGTATCAATAATTCACAGTAAGTTAACATATTTACAAATATCTGATTATAAAATCATTAATTTTTAACACAGTTTCTGCTACATTTCTTGATGTATTATCAGAGAAAAGTACCCTAGAGTTAATTAAATATTAAGCTGCTGGCTTGGTGTGATGGCTCACGCCTGTAATCCCAGCACTTTGAGAAGCCCAGGCAAGAGAGTAGCTTAAGGCCAAGAGTTTGAGACCAGCCTGGGCAACATAGTGTGACCATGTCTCTACAGAAAAAAAAAAAAAAAATTTGAAAAAAATTAAGCTAATAAAATGAGAAAACCGTATAATTTAATTATTTTATTTTATTGTTAAAATCAATTTGAAGGCTGAGGCGGGTGGATCGCTCAAGGTCAGGAGTTCGAGACCAGCCTGAGCAAGAGCGAGACCCCGTCTCTAGTAAAAAATAGAAAGAAATGATCTGGACAACTAAAAATATATATATGTATAAAAATTAGCCAGGCATGGTGGCACATGCCTGTAGTCCCAGCTACTCAGGAGGCTGAGGCAGAAGGATCACTTGAGCCCAGGAGTTTGAGGTTGCTGTGAGCTAGGCTAATGCCACGGCACTCACTCTAGCCAGGGCAACAGAGTGAGACTCTG
Organism: Indri indri; assembly: GCA_004363605.1. Lineage (NCBI taxonomy): Eukaryota > Metazoa > Chordata > Mammalia > Primates > Indriidae > Indri > Indri indri. The sequence continues at coordinate 36,260 of RJWJ010009445.1, forward strand.
TCTCAAAAAAAAAAAAAAATCAATTTGAGGTTGGGTGCTGTGGCTCACACCTGTAATTCTCGCACTCTGGGAGGCCAAGGCAGGAAAATTGCTTGAGGCCAAGAGTTTTGAGATCAGCCTGAGCAAGAGCAAGACCCCAGCTATGCAAAAAATAGAAAAATTAACTGGGCAGGCATGATAGGGTATGTCTATAGTCCCAGCTACTCAGGAGACTGAGGCAGGAGGATTGCTTGAGCCCAGGAGTTTGAGGTTGTAGGGAGCTATGATGATGTCATTGTACTCTAGCTGGGGCAACAGAGTGAGACCCTGTCTCAAAAAAATAAGTAAATAAAATAAAATAAATTTGAGAACTTGGTACTCAGACCGTTTCATTTTAATAAATTAGTTTATACCTTGTAAGATTAAAAACATATAATTCACAAAGAAATTTTAATTTTGATGTCTCTGGTTTCTTGTGGCTAGAGGATCCATAGAGAGATTTCCTGAACTTTTTATTCATGACAGCTTAAAAAGATACAATCAGATCCATATGAATTAGACAAAAGAATATCTATCTTATGCTACCTTTTGTGTAAGAAAGAAGGGGAACTAAAAATACAATTGACCCTTGAACAACTTAGGGGTCAGGAGTGCCAGCCCCACCCGCAATGTAGTAAAAAAATCCATGTATAACTTTGGACTCCATTAAAACATAAAATTGACTGTTTATGTTATTCATAAAGCTTCTGGTATCCTTATAATAAAGTAAGCTAGAGAAAAGGAAATGTTATTAAGAAAATTATATGGCCTGGCATAGTGGCTCAGTCCTGTTGTAATCCCAGCACTTTGGGAGGCCAAGGTGGGAGGATCACACCAAGAATTCAAGACCAGCCTGGACAACATGGTGAGACCCTGTCTCTACAAAAAATTTAAAAATTATCCAGGTATGGTAGCACATGCTTGTAGTCCCATCTACTCAGGAGTCTGAGGCAGGAGGATCATTTGAGCCCAGAAGTTTGAGGCTGTAGTAAGCTGTGATCATGCAGCTGCACTCCAGCCAAGCCTGGGTGACAGAGCAAGACCCCATCTCTAAAAAAAGAGAAAGAAAAAGAAAGAAAGAAAATCAGAAGGAAGAGAAAAATATATTTATTCATTAAGTGGAAGTGGATCATCATAAAGGTCTTCTTGTCTTCATGTTGAGTAGGCTGAGGAGGAGGAGAAGTGGTTGGTCTTGCTGTCTCGGGGGTGGCAGAGGCAGAAGAGGTGGAGGAGGTGGAAGGGGAGGCAGGAGTGGCAAGCACATTCAGAGTATGTAGCTTTATGGAACTACATCATAATTTCTGTCTGACTTTTTTGCTTTTTCATTTCTTTAAAAATGTTTCTGTGTGGAACTGGTCCATCTTCCACCATTCGCTTTAGTTTTAGTGCCCATATCATAGAAGGGTTCATGTCGTGAAAAACGTCAAAGCAGTCTTGAATAATCAGAACGCTTCTGCCAGATTGTCTAATGTCAATTTGTTTTCTGGCACTCTTTCTTCTATGTCTCCTTCATTTCTGGCACTTGTTCAGAGCACTCATCTCCATCAAGTCATTTTCTGGTAATTCTTCTGGTGTGGTATCTATTGGCTCTTGAATTTCTCCAAGATCTATATCATGAAACACTTCACCCCCTACCTTTTTTTGCCATATCCACAGTCTCTTTCATGATTTACTCGATTGGCTCTGTTGTAAATGCTATGAAGTCATGTACAACATCTGGACATAGTTTTCACCAGTAGGAATTTATTCTTTCAGGCATGATGGCTTTCATGGCTTTTTCTATAACAATGATGGCATCTTCAATAGTATAATCTTCCAGACTTTCATAATATTCTATCAGGGTTCTCTTGCATAATGTTGATAGTCCTTTTCCTTAGAGTACTGTGTGTAATGAAGGAGCTCAGGAAATATCACTCCAAAATATGACTCCTTAGAATAAAGAATATTTGCCCTTAGAGATCAACAAGCATTGGAGGGGGCTTTCCCTCTATCTCTGTGTTCCCTAAGCCTCTGGCTGCAGACTGGTACTGGTCCATGGCCTGTTAGAGACGGGGCCACAGAGCTCCACACACCGCCCCCTACCCCACCCCCACCGCTTCATCCATGGAAAAATTGTCTTCCATGAAACTGGTCCCTGGTGCCAAAAAGGTTGGGGACTACTACATCCGCATAAAACCAGATAGATCCATCAAAAGAACAATCGACTTCCCTTCCCTTCCCTGATATCTCAATATATTACAGGAAAGATCAACCAGACCTGGTCCAAATCATTTTAAATATAATACCTGGCTCTCAGATTAATTTAATTTACAAAGAGAAGCATTTATAAGTCAGTCTGTTTCTTCCATCCATTCATTCTCCCTAGTAACCATTTATTGCCCCTAAATAGAATTACCTATATTCTTCATCTTCCCTTCCCCACTAAAATGAGGGTATGAGGGTATATAAATCTCTAGACCACATTGAGATATTGGGTAATCACTCTGTGATTCTCCCCATGCACAAGGTAAATAAACTTCTTTCTCTTATTAATCTGCCTTATTGTGAATGATTACCTTAAGGTTCTTTCATTGAACCTTCTGGGGTGAAGGGAAACTTCTCCTTCACAGTAATGAGCCTTTAAGGTCCTTATGACCCCCTGATCTAGAGGCTGAATTGGAGATGTTGTGTTTGGGGGTAAATAGACCACTTTGATATCTTTGGTGTTGAACTTATGGGGTTCTGGGTGGCCAGGGGCATTGTCCAATATCCAAAGAACTTTAAAAGGCAGTCTACTACTGACAGGGTACTTCCTGACTTCGGTAACAAAGCATCAATGAAACCAATCCAGAATGGATCTCATTGTCCAGGTCTTCTTGTTGTACAACCAAAATTGGCAGCTGATGTTCATCTTTTCCTTTTAAGGCTTGGGAATTAGCAGCTTTATAGATAAGGGAAGTCCTGATCATAAACCCAAACTGTTTCATTTGCACAAAACAGTAGTTAGCCTATTCCTTCCTGCTTTAAATCCTGGTGCTCACTTCTCTTCCTTCCTAATAAGTATCCACTGTATCCTTTTTTCCCCCCAGAATAAGGCACTTTCATCTGTATTAAAAACTTGTTTAGGCAGATGTCTTTCTCCTCAATAATTTTCTTTTTTTCTTTCTTTTTGTTTTTTTTTTTTTAGAGACAGGGTCTTGCTCTGTTGCCCAGGCTTGAGCAGTGGCACGATCATAGCTCACCATAACCTCAAACTCCTGGGGCTCAAGTGATCCTACTGCCTCAGCCTTTCAAGTAACTGGGTCTACAGATACATGCCACTGCACCTGACCAATTTTTTAATTTTTTGTAGAGACAGAGGTCCTGCAATGTTACCCAGGCTGATTTGGACTATATGCTTCCGGCCTCAAGCGATCCTCCCACCTTGGCCTCCCAAAGTGCTGGGATTACAGACATGAGCCACTGCACCCAGTCTCCTCAGCAATTTTCTTAATGGTGTCTGGGAACTCGTCTGCTGCCTCTTGGTTGGCAGAAGCTGCTTCACTTGTTACGTTGACATTTTAAAAACCAAGCCATTTTCTAAGATTATCAAACCATCATTTGCTGGCATTAAATCCTCCAGGTTTAGATCATTCACCTTACTTTTGTTTTAAGTTGTCATATGATGGCTTCACTTTTTCTTGAATAATATTAGAGTCTATATGTATGCCTGCTTATAGCAATCCTGCAGCCACATAAAAGCTGCATTCTCACCAGGCGCAGTAGCTCACGCCTGCAATCCTAGCACTCTGGGAGGCCAAGGTGGGAGGATCACTTGTGCTCAGGAGTTTCAGACCAGCCTGAGCAAGAGTGAGACTCCATCTCTACAAAAAATGAGCCGGGCATCATGGCACGTGCCTGTAGTGTCCCATCTACTCTGGAGGCTGAGGCAGGAGGATCACTTCAGCCCAGGAGTTGGAAGTTGCACAATGAGCTGTGATGATGCCACTGCACTCTAGCCAGGGTGACAGAGTGAAACTGTCTCCAAAAAAAAAAAAAAAAAAAAAGCTGCATTCTCAAGATGAGACAAAAAGGTATTTCACAAAAAGTGCAAGGGTTTTGCACCTGCTGGCATAGCTGCAGCAACAACTTCACAAATTTCCTTTTCTTTTTTTTACAATGGTCCTTATGCTGGATTCATTTATCTTGAAATGGCAGGCAACCACAGCTGCAGACCTCAATCTACAGTATATATCAAGCAATTCAACTTTTTCTTTTAATGTCATGACTTTTCTCTGCTTCTTGAGAGCACTTCCAGCATCACTAAGTGGCACTAACTATAAATCTCATGATGTTATTCAAAGTTTATGGCATTGTGCTAAACGTGATGAAAAATGAGAGAACCATAAGATATCTTTTTTTGCTGCAGTACACAATTTACTGGAGAGATGAACTACTCATGAGGAGCTGATTAATGTCACACACGTTTTAAGGGGATGCATGCAACGCTTGAGCTCACTGCAACAGCAACAGGAGGTGGCTACAAAATTATTATAGTACAGTATGTACTACAGTTAATTTTATGCAGTTATATAATGCTGTACGTTTATGTTTGTTTACATTTCTCTCAACTGCAAATGGCACCATGTATGGTCTGTAAGTGTGTGTGTGAGTTTTAATAAATTTTAACTTTTTATAATAGATTCGTGTATACTTTATGGTAGTAAATGATAAAATAGACTAATATCTACATATATTTTTTGCATTCATGACAAAACTTTTTCTTAATTTTTCAACATTTCAAGGCTGTGTGGTTTGCAAGTTCTTTTCAAATTGTCACAAATCACCCCAAATTTTCCAATATATTTACTGGGAAAAATCCACATATACGTGGATACATGCAGTTCAAACTCATGTTGTTCAGGGGTCAACTGTATGTACATGTATCTGCTCATTTCAGAAAAAATATGCACACAGGAACAATAAACCAGAGACCAATGAGATTCATTACCTATAGGGTTTTAGTGGAATGGAGTGAAAAGGTAAAAGTGGAGTGGGGAAAAAGGTCACTTATCTGAAAGTACTTTCTGTACAGATCCTACTTTTGGAACTATGTTAATGTTTCATTTACACAAGTGATAATATATATATATAATCAATAAGATCGGGGACCCTAAAATTGAATACAAACAGAAACAAATGAGGAAAATTGTATTTCCGATGAATTATGTACCCATACTGAAGGGACTGAGGAGTCTAACCTAAGGAGCTTTTGAACACAATATTTGGACTACATGCTGTCAGACTAAAAATAACTCTAAACAAGTATTAAACTCTAATTAGTAGGCTTTGTTTTCACAGAAGAATGGGTTAGCCATTGCAGTACATTTTAGGATTAAGCAATAAATAAATATATTATAGATAATAGAAACCAGATTTCTCACTGTGGGAAAAAGGAAGTTTCGGATATGGAAACAGGAGAGGATAGAGTGTATCCTGCAGTGTTGAGTTGGAATTGAATTAGTGTGTACTAATGGGATTTAATATATGTATATAGATATATAGAAATGGATATAGATGTGTATGTACATATGTAATATATGTGTATATAAAAACCTTCATCTGTTTCTTAACCCTGTATTCTCCAAGCCTAGAAGCAATGACACACATGGAGCAATAAACACCTAGATCTTGGTTTCTAAACACTGTTCTTTACTAAAAGCAACTGGGGCTCTTGGAGAAATGGCTGGTTCTAGGGTTGGGTAGGGAAAGAACAAGATGATCCTGGAACATCTTATTCCATTAAAAAAGGAAGAAAGCAATCGAAGAATTATGTGAACATGTTAAAAGGACATAGAAGTCACCCTGAAGGGCTTCCATAGCCAAATCTGGGATCATCTGAGCATAAAAATGAATAATGATAGTAAAGGATTATAAACTATTGAATAAAGTAAGAATCCATGAGTGCACACTGATATAAATAAATAAATAAATAAATAAGAAGGAAAAGCTCTTCCTTATTATTATAGAAGGTCCACTTAAAAATGTAGATGAAATGATATAATTAAGAAAACAATCACCATTTGGCAAAACCATTATAACTGTTTCTTCTGGTAAAAATTAATAGATGTGGAAATTAGTGAATGGAAGTTTGGAGAGTAATAGTATATTCCCATAGCTTCAAAATCTCTCTCCACAAGATACTTATTCATTACAAAGGGTAACTTTACAGTGGAAAAACTTGGCAGATGCTGCTTTAACCAAATAATCAAAGTTATACGACCAGTAACCAGTCAATAGCAAGTACCTCCTGATGTGATGCACTGACAACTCAGCATTTTGTGATAATCCTGTCAAAAGGGCATAACCTGAATCTAATCATGAGGAAGCATCAGACAAACCCAAATTGAAGTACATTCTACAAAGTAGCCTGGACAGCAGGTCCTCAGATAACATTGTTTCATTCAATGTGATTTTTCCTTATAACTTTGATAAGGAAAAAAATCAGTTCCTGGCTGGCCACCATCTATGTGGAGTTTGTGTGTTCTCCCTATGTCTGTGTGGGTTTTCTCCTAGTACTCCAGTTCCTTCCACAACCCAAAGATGTGCACGTTAGGTTCCTATCAAAAGGGTATAATCTTTTCATGGTATACTTCTGTATGGCTTTTAAGATATTTTTAGGAACATTTCTGGTTTACTTTAGAGGAAAGACTGATGTTTCATCAGCAATAAACAATCTGAAAAGGAAATTAAGAAAGCAATTCCATTTAAAAGAGGATCTAAAAGAATTAAATACTTAGGAATAAATCTAACCAAGGATGTGAAAGACTTGCGCACTGAAAACTCTAAAATGTTGCTGAATGAAATTAAAGAAGACTTAAATAAATGGATGGCCATCCCATGCACATGGGTAGGATGATATAACACTGTTAAGATGTCAGTACTACCCAAAGCAATCTACTGATTCAACACAATCCACATCAAAATTCCAATAGCCTTTTTGACAGAAGTGGAAATGCAAATCCTTAAATTCATATAGAATCGCAAGGGGCCCTGAATAGCCAGGACAACCTCGAAAAAGAATATAAAGTTGGAGGATTCAAATTTCCCAACTACAAAACTTTCTACAAGGCCACAGTAATTAAAGCAGTGTGGTACAGGTATAAGGACAAACATATAGACCACTGGAATAGATTAGGTAACCTAGAAATAAGTTCTTATGTGTATGGTCAGTTGATTTCCTGTGAGGGTGCCATTCAGTAGGGAAAAGACAATCTTTTCAACAAATGTTGCCGGGGAAACTAGATATCTACATGTAAAAGAATGAAATTGGACCCTTACCTAACACTTTATAAAGAAAACAGGGGGAAATCTTCATGACATTGGATTTGGCAACAATTCATGGATATGTTACCAAAAACACAAGGAACAAAAAATTAAATTGGACTTCATCAAAATTAAAAATTTTGTTCATCAAAGGATACTATCATGAAAAGTGAAAAGACAGCCTACAGAAAAGGAGAAAATATTTGCAAATCATATATCTAATAAGGAATTAATATCCAGAATATATAAAGAACTCCTACAACTCAACAACAACAAACAACCCAATTTAAGAATGGGCAAAGAACATGAATAGACATTTCTCCAAAGAAGATATGCAAATGGCCAATACATGAAGACATGCTCAACATCATTAGTCATTGGGGAAATGCAAATCAAAACAACATTGAGATACCATTTCATACTTTCTAGGTTGGCTATTTTTTTTTTTTTTAAATTTTATTCCAGGGTATTCTAGGTTGGCTATTTTAAAAAAGGGGAAAATAACATGTTGCTGGGGATATAGAGAAACTGGAACCCTTGTGCATTGCTGGTGAGAATGTAAACGGTACAGCTGTTCTGGAAGACAGTTTGGTGGTTTCTCAAAAGGTTAAAAACATAGAATTATCCTATGACTCAGGAATTGTACTCCTAGGTATATATCTAAAAGAATTGAAAGCAAGGACTGGAACAGATACTTGTACAGCAATCATTGCAGCATTATTTACAAAAGCTGGAAGGTAACCCTAGTGTCCATCAGCAGTTGAATGGATAAACAAAATGTATATACATAAAGTGGAATATTACTTAGCTTTAAAAGGAAAAGAAATTTTGATATATGCCACAACATGCATAGACCTTGAAAATATTCTTGGTGAAATAAGCCAGACATAGAGGGACAGATATGATTCCCTTACATGAAATACCTAGAATAGGCAAATTTATAGAGACAGAAAGTAGAATAGAGGTTACCAGAATCTGGGGGGAGTATGAAGGAAGTGTTATTGTTTAACAGATGCAGAGTTTTTTTGAGGATGATGAAAAAGTTTTGGGTATAGCGTTGATGGTTGCACAGCATTGTGAATATATTTGATGCCACTGAATTGCACACTTACAAATGATTAAAATGATAAATATTATGCATATTTTACATTTGTGAAAGTTTTCCAATTTCAAAAAGGTAGAAGTCAAATTCTAAAAAATAATATCAGAAGATGAGAAGAGTATGCATAAGTAATTTAAAGTGTCCTTTGGTCTTGTTTTGGAGAGTTATAAAGAAAATGAATAATTTTAGACATTTAAAAGTGTGTAGATAAATATTTATGTTAATTAAAAAAAAAAAGATAGGTCTCATTATGTTGCCAAGGCTGGACTGGAACTCCTGGGCTCAAGCAATCCTCACACCTCAGCCTCCCAAGTAGCTGGGACTACAGATGTGTGCCAGTGTGCCCAGCTGTTTATATTAAATTTTGATACTAAAAGATTACAGATTCTGTTTATGGCTTTCAAACTAACAGATGGGGTAGAAAAGACTATTTTTAAAGAAAAACTTTACTAGCACAATAGAGAACAGGAAAAGAGGGAAAAAAGGCCAAGAAGAAAAATTTTATCTTTCATGGGAAAGATAAAATAAGATGTCAGAAGTTCATCAAATACATTAAAAATCACTTATTAACATATAGAAACAAAACTTAGCATCTACTACTTACAAGAGACATACCTAAAACAAAATGACCTGGAAAGGTTAAAATTAAAGGCATAGATAAAGATATACCAGAAAAATACTAATCAAGACAAAGGTGGCATTGCAATATTATAATACAAATATCAGACCAAAGATCTGGACTTTTGAATAATTTATAAAATGTAGACTTTCAGTATTTCCAGTGCGGCTAACTGCAAAAATATGTTCTACCTGGTATTACTTAGCTATTTTTTCTTATCTTTACCACCAAAATTTATGGAGTTATCTACGTTTTAGGTAATGTAATAGAGAGAAAATGAGTACAACCTAAAAAAACAGAAAGAAAGAAAATGAGTACAACCCAAGTGCTTAGTCCATAGAACTTGCAGTCTAGCAGGGGAAAGAAGTCTAGTGACAGGCCGGGTGCGGTGGCTCACGCCTGTAATCCTAGCACTCTGGGAGGCCGAGGCGGGAGGATCACTCCAGATCAGGAGTTCAAGACCAGCTTGAACAAGAGCAAGACCCTGTCTCTACTAAAGATAGAAATTATCTGGACAACTAAAAATATGTATAGAAAAATTAGCCAGGCATGGTGGCGCATGCCTGTAGTCCCAGCTGCTTGGGAGGCTGAGGCAGAAGGATTGCTTGAGCCCAGGAGTTCGAGGTTGCTGTGAGGTAGGCTGACGCCACGGCACACTAGCTCAGGCAACAGAGCAAGACTCTGTCTCAAAAAAAAAGAAGTCTAGTGACTTAAAAACAAGGCAGCAACCAGGTGTGGTGTCTCACACCTATAATCCCAACAACTTGGGAGGCTGGGCTGGGAGGATCACTTGAGCCCAGGAGTTCGAGGCTGCAGTGAGCTATGATCATGCCACTGCACTCCAGCCTGGTGACAGAGCAAGACCCTGTCTCTTAAAAAAAAACAACAAAAGCCAAAACACACACAACAGTAAAAAACAAGGCAGCAAATTGTGAGCACCATTAGAGAGTTATAAGTGAGATATGATGGGACCTGGTCATGGGAGATAGAATCAGGAAAAGACTTATGTAAGACTTATGTAAAGACTTATGTAAAATGTGATATTTGAGATGGTCTTAAAACCTATACCAAGGCTGTAATTTCACTGCTACTAGTTCCTAATAATAATATAGCTTAGACCATGACCTAGACACCAGCTTTTTCCCCTTAGGGTATGAAATATATTTTGAGACTAATTCTTTGCTGGACAGCTTCATAAATTTAGGCTACAAATATTATCATTTCAGACTTCATTTGCTGGAAATGTAGCCTACTGCATTTACCTATAACAGCTCATTTGCTATATTTTTCATTTTCCTTTGCTCAAGACAACAGCTCACAGCCATAAACTGCCTGGTTAGGTTAACACTTTCATTGCATTTTAAAAACCTCTCTTCTAACCTAATTCTTTGCCAGATGTTGTCCTCATAGTGTCTTAGAAGTAGATTTCTATGTTCATTTTCCATGAGGGAAAAAGAGTATGTAATTTGCTTTTTCATACAGTGCTGTTAACATTAACAGGAAGAAACTAATTTTATCCTAAATGATAACATACTGTATGTTAACAACAGGTTAGACATTTCCCCCTGAAGTTGGTGTGGAATGGAATAGATGGGAAATGGAATAGATGGCTCCTCAATTTTTTTCCTGTTCAGTTCAGAGATTCAGAATTTTTTTCCCCTTTCAATGGTCAACAAATGAAAACTGGCATTTGGAATTACTCTGTTCCCTCCATTCTTTGCCATCTTCAGTTTAATGTCTGCTTCTCCACAAAGATTAACATGTTTTCCACTTATGATTTACTTGTCAGGGAATTTAGGGGTTTTCTGGAACCTGAAGTCTGCCCTGGTAGGGATGATTACTGGATAACTGCCTATTCTTTGGTGGAGTTTCCATTTTTAGATTACTCCAGGCTCTACAGCCTTTATTTCTTTGGCAGGAGAAGCCAAAGGCAACGGAGTATATTTTTTCCTTCCCCTGGCCCAGCTTAAACAGTGACTCACTCGGGCCCTGGGGCTTTGCTTCATACTTTCATTTAGGGGCTGCTTTCTACCCTATTTGCCTTTAGTGTTCTGTTTGGAACCTCTGTATTCTTTTTTTTTTTTTTTTTTTGAGACAGAGTCTCACTCTGTTGCCTGGGCTAGAGTGCCGTGGCTTCAGCCTAGCTCACAGCAACCTCAAACTCCTGGGCTCAAGCGATCCTTCTGCCTCAGCCTCCCGAGTAGCTGGGACTACAGGCATGCGCCACCATGCCCGGCTAATTTTTTCTATATATATTTTTTTAGTTGTCCAGATAATTTCTTTCTATTTTTAGTAGAGACGGGGTCTCGCTCTTGCTCAGGTTGGTCTCGAACTCCTGACCTTGAGCGAGGCGATCCACCCACCTCGGCCTCCCAGAATGCTAGGATTACAGGCATGAGCCACCGCGCCCAGCCGGAACCTCTGTATTCTTTGGTACATGGGATTTGTCTCTGAGGTTATTGTCAGGGAGATATGTAGCCACCCCCAAATTGAGCTAGTTATATTCCCACAAGCCATTTCATCCTTATGGCAGCTGGTATAGGTCAGAGATAGTACAGAAAGAATATCTTTAAGGAAACTAATTCTAAATAGGGTAGAGGAAGTAGCATTCTCAAAAAAAATATGAGTGCCAATATCATCCAGTTAAAGAATGAAAGATTTTCCTCTATAGGAGATGCTCTAGTGACTGGTTAAAACTTCCTTGGTGTGTACGTGTGGGAGGTGGGAAGCACTCAGAGGAATTGAAATTCAAGAGGTTTCAGAGGGATATGATTATACAAAAAAACTTCCCCATAGAAGGACTACAGTTTAGAGTTTTTTTGGGGAAAAATAAAAAAGATTTTCCCCCCTTTTGGCAGCAGTTCTCCCTGGTCTCAATTTTTCATTCTGATTCCAGTCTTCTGGATTCCATCTAATGATGATTTCTTGATTTTTGTCTTTGCAGTTTTAACAGTGTATGCCAGGGAACTCACATTCTCTTTCGGGAATTCAGCTTCATCCAAGCCACCCCCCACAACAGGGCATCGTTCTTACGGGCCTTCTGGAGATGCTTCCGAACTGTCGGCAAAAATGGTGGTAAGTCTTCTCAATTTTTGGGGGGTTTTTTTGCCTTCTTTCCTTCCTTTCTTTCAAACCTTTTCTTTGTCCTTATAAATACTGATTGAATGCATGGTACTAAAGGCATTTGGAATACCTTACTTTCTGAGGAACTGTCTTATGCCAGAGATATTACTACCACCACCGCCATCACCAATGATACCTATTAAGAGCCAGTTGTAGCTTTGAGCACTTTACATATAGTAACTCATTTAATCTTCACAACTGCTCACTTTGGTAGATACTATAATCCCCATTTTGTAACTAATGAAACCCAGGGTCAGAGGAGTTGAGTAGCTCGACAAGCTAACATGGTAAATGCCGGGCCCAGATTTATACCCATGCAGTCTGGCTCCAGAGCCCTTGCTGATGGCAAATATTGAAATACCATGCAGTAAATACAAGGAATAATGTGAATACAAAGAGGGAAATTCCTGAATAGGGGGTTGGAATGAGGATACTGTTGTTAGAGAAGAGGGAGTAAAGTACATTGGGGATTCTCCTGAGAATTGGCTGTTCAATCTAAGTTAGAAAGGAAGAGTAGGAATTACCCATACGGATAAAAGAAAAAAGGGCATTTTAGGTAGGACATATGCTGAAGCATAAAAGAACCTGGAATGTTTAAGAAACAGAAGATCAGGTTGGACGCAGTGGCTCTCTCATCTGTAATCCCAGCACTCTGGGAGGCTGAGGCAGGAGGATTGCTTGAGGCCAGGAGTTTGAGACCAGCCTGAGCAACATAGTGAGACCCTGTCTCCACAAAATAAAAAAATTAGCCAGGCTCAGTGGCTAATCGGTAGTCCCAGCTACTCAGGAGTACCACTTGAGCCCAGGAGTTCGATGTTACAAGTGAGCTACAGTCGGGCCATTGCACTCCAACCTAGTGACATGGCAAGACCCCATCTCCACAAGGCTCCTGAAAGACCATTTTTTGCCTTAAAAATGAAGTTGGATTTTATTCTGTGGGTATTATTTGAAGGCTTTTAGAAATGAGAGTAGTGTGATGGTATCTGAGTTCTAGAAAGATCATTCAAAAGGTAGTGTGGAAGATGGCCTAGACTGGAGGCAGGGAACATATTAATAGAAGTCTTGGAGTAGTTGAGTGAGAGATAAGAGCCAAAACGAAGGCAGTATCCATGGAGATGGAAAGGGGCATTCTTGGGGACAGAATATACAGGATTTGGTGATTGGATTTGGCATGTAAAGTGAATGAGAAGACCAGTGATAATTTCCAGGTTTCTGGCTTGGGCAACTACATAAGAATATTAGAGGGGAAGCCCGGGTGCGGTGGCTCACGCCTGTAATCCTAGCACTCTGGGAGGCCAAGGCGGGCGGATTGTTTGAGCTCAGGAGTTCGAAACCAGCCTGAGCAAGAGCAAGACGCCGCCTCTACTAAAAATAGAAAGAAATTAATCAGACTACTAAAAATACATAGAAAAAATTAGCCGGGTGTGTCGCGCCCCCTCGCCAGCAAGGACGACGCGGCAACCGGAGTTCTTCTGAGCGTGCTTTATTGAGGCTCCTTACAACTTACATTATGCGGAAGACGCCGAAAGCGGAAGGGTGCAGGCTTATATAGGTTGGGCTACGCAAGGCAATGAGTCAGCAACGAGCATGCGCACTGGCTTGTTTACCCGCACCGGAGAGGG